>WUWR02000135.1:0-106797 GCA_009982885.2 Hyles vespertilio | reverse complement strand
CAAGGCACTCGCTGACTCGCAGGCGGACGACGAAGAACTTCGAAAATTGCTAAAAGAAAATACGTCTTTGCAATTGAAACGTATACTGATTCCAGGCACGGATATCCCCGTAACCTGTGACGTATCTACACAAGCTGTCCGACCATTCATCACCACGCCATTTAGGAGAATTGCATTCAACACCGTCCATCGACTTTCGCATCCCGGAATCAATGCTACGGTCAAACTTATGACCCAGCGTTATATTTGGCCGTCAATAAACTCCAATTGCAGAAAATGGGCTCGCAGCTGCATCGATTGCCAACGTGCGATGATCTCAAGACATGTATCTGCCCCTGTTGGATCATTTTCTCCACCGACATCCAGATTTGAGCATATCCATATAGACATAATCGTAATGTCTATATCTGAAGGTTACAGGTACTGTCTCACAATGATAGATCGTTTCACTCGTTGGCCAGAAGCAATACCACTCCAAGACCAGGAAGCAACAACGGTGGCTAGAGCATTCTACAACCATTGGATCTCACGCTTTGGCACACCATTAAGGATCACATCCGACCGTGGTAGACAGTTTGAGTCGCACCTATTCAGCACCTCAATCAACTGGCAGGCACGACGCATTTCAAGACTACGGCTTATCATCCGGCGTCCAACGGTATGGTGGAACGTTTTCATCGTCAGCTGAAGGCGGCTATAAAATGTCTCAGGATACACGGTGGACTGAAATTCTCCCTACCGTGCTGCTGGCATCCGAGCTGCTTGGAAGGAAGATTTAGAGGCTACGGTCGCCGAGATGGTATATAGGTCAGCCACTGCGGATTCCAGGAGAGTTTTTGGTGCAACAGACGACAATCACCAACAGCAATAGTGCAACGGACTTTGTGAAACAGCTACGGCAACACTTTCAAGAGCTACGACCGACTTCAGTATCTAGGCATGGCGAGAAAAGAACGTTCATTTTTAAAGACCTCAGCACCACTGACCAAGTCTTCGTGCGCCGCGAGGGTCCAAAAGTGCCCCTGCAGAGTCCTTACGAGGGCCCTTTCAAGGTTGTCATGCGAGGGGAGAAGACGTTTGTTGTTAACGTCCGCGGTCGTGACGTTACAATTTCCATTGACCGTCTTAAACCAGCCTATGTGTTAGCTGACCCTGGAAACACTTCAGCTGACGAGGAACATCAAGCACCAAGGCAACGGACAACTCAAGACACTGAAGATGTACATCTCGAACCGATGCACACCAGCGAACAAGGTCCGGAAGGCACGTCCGCTTCCCGGACTATTTCCAAAGTGGATTTTCGTGAACTGTCATTCACTGGTAGGGGGTGCTGTGGCGGTTGCAATACGCCAACTTAGATTTAGCTTTTAAAATAACACGCTTATTAGTTGTAATTTGAACATTATTTAAACACGCATTTCATTTTAAAATATGACTGCAGATGTTTAACCATAAACATCTGCGAGTCGTTTTATTTAAGTAAGATTTTTTGTGTACCTTATTGTATAATATTAGTTAAAAAGATGCTGTTCTAAATTATTGTTTCCTAATTGTAATGACCCGTTCATGCCGGGGCAATAAAACTGTATTATTATAGTTAAGTTCTTTAGTGGCGGTAATCCTTTGCAACAAATTTATGTTTTTTAGACAATAGTACACATGTTTGGGTAAACCTTTCTGTTTGGACAATAGCCCAGATGTTTGGGCCGACCTTAATTTTTAGTTGAAAGGATAGACCCTATTTTATGGCTTAAATATATTTTCTGGAAGATTTATCCCACCGATCCTCATTCGGGTAGTCCTATAAAAGGGTCGGTTTATTTGGATGAAAGAAGATAGTCTGCCATCTCTCGTCACGAGCACATCTCGCTCCGAGTCGCATAATTATAATTTTACTCTGTCTGTGAATGTATTAAGTGTTAATTTATAAAATATACAATAGTTAGTTCCTGGAAGTGAGTGCTTATTCTAATACCTACACTTATAACCACCAAAAAATAAATACTTAAAAACAGACATATCAATTTGCCGCGCAATTTTTACGAAACGCTTGAAAAGGAAAGTGACGACAATGGTCACGTTCTTATGAAGTTTTATCTTGATGAGTGTATTGTTTTACGTTTGATTATGTGTTATTTTGTGCTTTCTTTATACACTATTAAATAAAATGGATTATTTTGTCACCGAAATACAGTTCTGTAGCAATTCATGAAAGAAACTTAATCCAAATACTACGTTTTTCATATCGTGACCTCTGACGTCACAGCAAGATCGCGCCAACATGGCGTTCAAATGCTTCGAAGCTTATAGCAGTTTTGATTATTTTTTGTACTTTTTTGATTGATATTTTCAAAGACTTATATTTTTTTCCGATAATGTAATAGCATACAGAATTGATTAAAATATAAAAAAATGACATGCATATTCCCTATTGTGATTACTTAGTGGAAACTTAACAGGAAAGTGTTTTTCGGTCATTACTTTGTGTTGGAATTATGTAGTTGTGTGTTTTTAGTGGTTACTTTAAAGTGAACTGTTTTTCTGAAGTGAGTCATATAATTAATATTCCTAGTTTCATCGTCTATTGTTAAAAGTCTGTACAGTTATGTTTCACATAATTATGCCGTGAATTTATTTGGTTACTATGTCCGTCGTAACAACATAAATTAATATACGACAAAACACTGTTAGGTGGCCAGTGGTGGTTGCTAAATTTTATATTATAGAGAGATAGATAGATAACACTTTATTGTTAACCACATATTAGATACAACTAAAAAGTTTACTTTATTTGGTTTGGCAGTTGGTTTGACGCCGCCTGTGAAACGAGAGGCCGCGGGTTCGATCCCCGCACCGAAAGAAATGTTTGTGCGGCCCACAAATATTTCTTCCGGGTCTGGGTGTTTGTGAGCCGAAAAGTCTCTCGTAGTTCCTGATACCCACGACACAAGACTCGATCTTAGTGTGGGGTCAGGACTATGTATGTGACTGTTGGGTGTTATTTATTTATTATTTATTATTTTGAAATAGTGCTAGCACACTGGCTTATATTGGTTTAAGTGGCAATAAACTGGACATACCACCCCAGGACTCCAAGCAATCTTGCCTTGGGGCAGCCCAGTAGTGCTAAGACCCGGATTGGTCTCATCACATCGATACATACCTGTTTCATATGTCCCGGCATTGCGCGTAAGCTTCTTCTAGTTTAGGGTAGATGGCGCTTTTCCGGGGTCGTGTGTCTTTGATGCCAGCGACTTGCCGAATGGCTCGAACCAGATCTGCAAATCTAATCACCAAATTAATATGTGTTTTTTTTTTTACATATTTAAAGGATATATCTACACACACAACAAAATATTAAATAATATGGATTTATAAACAATAAAATAAAAAACATTGAGTATGCCCATTACGAAATGATCTTAAAAAATTTACTTGTAAAGAAAGAGTTTCTAATATTCCAAGAATTCCATGTAAATCTGTATAATAAAGATCAGGCTGGCCAAATGTAAAAATGTAATAGGTGTCATGCAGTGTAAGTATGTCAGTCTGGTCGTATAATCCATTACGCGAATTGGGTTAACGTAGTGACCTAAAATCTACACAAATTCGGCGGAGGGAAGAGGCCAAGCCGCGAGACAGTTATAACTTGAAGTAAACGTAGACATTGTTTTTGTTTTAAAGAAGCACATAACAATGACAATTTAATTTTTTTATAAAACCTATTAAATTCCTGTAAGTAAGTTGATTGGAAAACGTTTAAAAAATATGGATAAAAAATTGGTTAAAGCATGGATTGTAAATTTTACATTATGCAGAGTCTTTACTTTCTTTTTAGTATTTTTTTCCTTGGTTGTCTATACAATAGTATCACATTTACGGCGACTCAATAGGATTACGATTAAGTGACTATTGTAATGTGGAAATTACTTGAACTAACGATTAGTAATTACGCGATGTAAAGATAAAACTTAGTAATGGAACCTGTTCAACAAATCAAGGGATTTGCTATCAATGCACTATTTTATAATTTGTTTAATACATGTATATTTTGTTTCCAAAAATTTTTACTTATTGGACAGACATCACTGCATAGTATAAAACAAAGTCGCTTTCCTCTGTCCCTATGTCCCTTTGTATGCTTAAATCTTTAAAACTACGCAACGGATTTGATGCGGTTTTTTTTTAATAGATAGAGTGATTCAAGAAGAAGGTTTATACAGGGTATATCAGACTGCTACCGAAAACCGAAGCCGGGTGGTAGTTTAAGCACATCAGACACAATGCAACAGAATTTTTTTTTAAAAAAAGCGTCAATTTTTTTTTGTTATTTTTTCCTATGGCTATATTTGGGTGGTAAATACATTTTTTCCCTAAAATAATAGGTATACCCTTTTATTTATAATAATCTATAAGGTATAAAAGAGTTTAAATTATGATTTTAGCAAAACTATGGATTTACCACCCAAAAATGGACGATATTTAAAAAATCATAAAAAATAATTGTCGCGTTCTATGCGAAATTTTAATTGCATTGTGTTAGTAGCCACTAAAACTACCACCCGGCTTCGTTTTCGGTAGCAGTCTGAGATACCCTGTATGTATAATACGTACATATTATTGTACAGAAATCTATTTGTACCCGGGCGAAGCTGGGCCGGGCCGCTAGTTTTTAATAACCTAATCGTCTTATCAGAAGACAACATGACCAGTAATTCTAGAGATATAAACACATAAACGAACATAGCATCAGACTGTATAATGTGCAAGGAAGGAAGGATTGTAAATATGCAATTGTAACTATTAGGATGGAGGGCGAACGCCGAAGCCTTACAATAGGCATCATCTTTTCACTTTCCGAAAGGAAACTTATAACACTACAATCGATATTGTAACACCTAAGTACCGTAATTAGGTAGGTACTTGTTTTAACCGTAAACCAGTAGCGGTGCAAAATAGCCATGTGTCTGAAATTCAATAATCGACCATTGTTCATAATTTATTCTTACTAATTTTTTTGCCTTGAGGACAAATCAATATTCTTCAACAAAACATTGGTATAAGAGCAAAAACTGTATATTACATATCGCACCTTTAGACTTAGACGGTCTTATTACAAAAGCGAAATAAACCTTGGTTTAAAACCTAGTCTAGCAAAACCAGTCTAATCTGTAGACCATGGTTTAAATTTACTTGTATTACAAACATAAATAAACCGTGGTTCCCTTGGTTCACTTCTTTTGAACCGTAGTTTATACACCAACCACAGATTAATACAAATTATATTCGTTCAACATGATATCATTCCATCGCAACGTTCCATATCCACAGAAAAGAATACGTTTTAATAAAATTTTACTGATTAAATAATGTTTCGCGTATTGGAACCTATTGACGGGTTGGACATTTTGCTAGAATGTGAATATTGGTTGGTATATCGAGTATAATAACAAAAAATTTTTTTTCAGTTGTTTACATGTTATATTCAGCTAGTCACACATCCAAACACGTGTGATGGAACGTAAAAACTTCTGGCGCGTTACAAGAAACCATAACAATAAACAAACTATCGCGAGTTTTCAAACTAAGTTCATTTAGCATTGGACTGCATTACTATTTAGTCAACGATGTATGTGAAGTGAAGTGATATAAAATAATTATCGCTTGGTAATTACATAGTAATCTAATTTAATAATATCGTGTGTGGTGGACCTCAAAATGAAAAATGGTCTATGAATTTGAGTAGTAGGAAAAAAGGAGTAAACCAACATTATTATATGGACATTGCAATATGTTTGGTAAACCTATCCTTATGCGTATATTTTTATTGGAAAAAATTAAAACAGGGTTTGACGCGTAGACGTCTTTTGTTGGGCCCGACATGACGTTTTAATCGCTCAAACGCTTCGAAATCCTTAATAACGAACAAATTCGTCATATTAATATCAATTTTAGAGTAAAAGTAACATAATACGATGAAATAGACCACTAAATCCAAAATAAATAGTTGGAAGTTTACGATTTAGGCCCACCGTAAACCTAGGGGGCGGTCTGGGTTAGCGATAAACCATAAAAAAGCAATGGTTATCGTTAAACCACTTTTTTGTAATATGAATTTCATATAAACATAGTTTATTGCGATTTAAACTAAAGTTTTTAGATAACCACGTTTGTAATAAGGCGGATTGTGTCCTAATCCAAAAAAATAGATTTTGACTTTTAATCATATTATTTTGGCGCAAAATTATATATCGATTCGTTATTAAAGAAAAGGACCTATTGACGCATAAAGGCAGAAATATGTATAAATCAGTCTTCTTCCAAAAGTACGAAATTTCTTGTTAGAAATCTTTAATGAACGTTTCCCAAAAAATAAGACATTTTAGTTAAATCACTTTATATTTTATAGGGCGACATTATGATCTAACTGCATAATCGGGACGTGTATGAAAAGATATAACCATCTTTTATACATATCCCCATTAAAAAATCAATGTAGTAACAATTATATTCAACTGGTTTCTCAAGACACAGGCGACGCCTAATTGAGAATCCCTGCAATATTCTCCATAATTATATAAATTGTTATTCAGTTCAGTTCAGTTTTAATTTTTATGTGTATATTTATTAAAGATTTTTCATTTTCAAGTGACATTCTATCTTGAAAAGAAGTAAATCTTCTTACGTGTGAAATATTATTATTAATTGTCTCTATTATGAAGTTGATATATTCTTCTTAGTTCACATAAAATAAATTTCTGAACGCATGCATTAATATTTGACAACCAATTTCAACTGTCAACCACTTTTCATTACTGTCATTAATTTACATCTTTAAATCTAAAATACGCCATTAATCGAATATTGTGGATATATTTTGTCGATTCGAAACCTTTATTTAAAAACGTTATTTAATTTGAGGGAAGAGTTTACCGTATCGACGGTATGAACATTAACGGTCTTATTACAAAAAGCGAAATAAACCTTGGTTTAAACCTAGTCTAGCAAAACCAGTCTAATCTGCAGAACCATGGTTTAAATTTACTTGTATTACAAACATAAATAAACCATGGTTCCCTTGGTTCATTCTTTTGAACCGTAGTTTATACACAACCACAGATTAATACAAATAATATTCGTTCAACAGATGATATCATTACATCGCAACGTTCCATATCCACAGAAAAGAATACGTTTTAATAAAATTTTAATGATTAAATAATGTTTAGGCGTATTGAACCTATTGAGGGTTGGACATTTTGCTAGAATGTCAATATTGGTTGGTATATTGATTATAATTTAATTTTATTTTTTCATTTGTTTCATGTTATATTAGCTAGTCACACATCCAAACACGTGTGATGGAACGTAACATTCTGGCGCGTACAAGAAACCATAACCATAAACAAAACTATCGCGAGTTAAAATAAGTTCATTTATTCATTTAGTCAACGAAGTATGTGAAGTGAAGTGATATAAAATAATTGTCGCTTAGGTAATTACATAGTAATCTAATTTAATAATATCGTGTTGTGGTGGACCTACAAAATGAAATGGTCTATGAATTGAGTAGTGAGAAAAAAGTGAGTAAACCAACATTATTATATGGACATTGCAATATGTTGGTAAACCTATCCTTATGCGTATATTTTTATTGGAAAAAATTAAAACAGGGTTTGACGCGTAGACGTCTTTTGTTGGCCCGACATGACGTTTTTTAATCGCTCAAAACGCTTCGAAATCCTTAATAACGAACAATTCGTCATATTAATATCAATTTTAGAGTAAAAGTAACATAATACGATGAAATAGACACTAAATCCAAAAGAATAGTTGGAAGTTTACGATTTAGACCACCGTAAACTAGGGGGCGGTCTGGTTTAGCGATAAACCATAAAAAAGGTCATGGTTTATCGTTAAACCACTTTTGTAATATGAATTTCATATAAACCATAGTTTATTGCGATTTAAACTAAAGTTTTTAGATAAACCACGTTTTGTAATAAGGCGGTAAATGTTTGACAGTAACAACTAAGATGTTTATAAAGCATAGATGCGTTGTCCGAGCTTTATAATGGCAAGACGTTTGGAAGGTATTTGCCTCCCTTGCAATTAGTCACGTTTCAACCAGTGTCGCGGATACACGTTTCTCTGACTATTTGTATTCTCGAAACCAAATGCGGAGAAATAGATTAGAGTGATTTAAAATAATGTACAAATGATTCTGAAACTGTGAAACAAAAAAAATATTTTATTTAGTGCGCAAGTACACACTAACTTAATTTTTTATTAAATAAAATTAATAAATTCGCTCTCAGAGCGCCGTTTGACAGCTCTCGCCACGTCATCTCGTACTTCATGCTTGGTGCTACGTCACACGCGCTTTGGCCAATAACCGTGCGGCACTTATTGTTACGTAACTAGCGATGTCTATTTATCTTCTTCTAACATATGTTTCTTGCTTTTTTACTCTTTCTTCGAACCAATTTGAAATTACAATACGCATCGCGCCATTTTTTTGTGCCATTATGTTAGTGTATGACGTGTCTATTTGTAAAACGTCATTGAGTAACAAACCCATGAACATTTTGTATGGCAAAATGTTTTTTTCCTTTATTGTATTCTGTATCAGCCCATATACGTCCCACTGCAGGGCACGGGCCTCCTCTTCAATCGAGAGTACGATTGAGAGTGGTTCCTTTATTGTATACTTTCGTCAATTTAATCGAGATAAAAACTATCTCACCCTTTAAGTTGGAACAAATAACACATATCTACAAAATTTCATTATAATCAGTTGAATGGTTTAGGAGCCCATCGCGTACAAACAACGTGACACTGTGTCTAATGCCACTTAGAACTAACTTCATGTTGTCGCTATCGTGTGCGCGCGCATCGTAAAAATTCATTTCATCATTTTTCTCCATCGCGCCAAAAGAAGTATAACCTTCAAGAAATTTAAGACCGCATTCAGACAATTATCATTAAAACATCCAATTAATAACACATGTTCTATAGTTAAGATGTCGTTACAATTGTGTCGATGACGTCACCGCATTGCTTGAGAAAAATTTTAATGGTAACTTTCATCAAACGTTGAGATAAGATAACGTACAAAATTATACGCGCTCCTGAAATTACCAAATTAAATTATTGTATTATAATAATTGCGCTTTTCATTCGTTACTTAGATTTTCGAAATGATGCAGCAGGAAGGGACGTATTAAAATTACTGTAAAATTACAATATTTTTTACTGTTTTATTGAAATCTACAAAATGACATGGTTGCATATAAATAACGGATAATAACCTGTTATTACATTAACCTGTAGTAATTACATAGCTTTACTAAAACGGGTCATATACAGGGTATATCAAGAATGCTACCGAAAACGAAGCCGGGTGGTAGTTTAAGCGACTTCAGACACAATGCAACAGAAAAAGTTGCAAAAAAAAAGCGACAATTTTTTTTTTGTAATTTTTTTCCTATTGCCATATTTTGGTGGTAAATACATTTTTTCCTAAATAATAGTGTATACCCTTTAATTTATAAATACTCTAAGATATAAGAGAGTTTAAATTATTATTTTAGCAAAATCTATGGATTTACCACCCGAAAATGACGATATTTAAAAAATCATAAAAATAATTGTCGCGTTTCTAAGCGAAATTTTTAATTGCATTGTGTTTGTAGCCACTAAAACTACCACCCGGCTTCGTTTTCGGTAGCAGTCTTGAGATACCCGGTAGTTCTTGTCAGAACACTGGGTAGATTTCAATACTCAAATTCGTAATAATGTTTTTTAAAGTTTTTACAACCGTGATTTGTGAACACACTTTTTTACTTCATTTATCGAAATACAAAGAATTAATTTTACTTATAAATTTTAACAAGGTAATAAATAAATTATGTCAACCTGGACGCACGAAAACCTGGAACCAAACAGCCACTTAACACATTCTTCGTGAATATTGTTCCTCATCAAAATAATAAACTGGTTAAAGACATTAAAGTTATCTTCAACCAAAAGGTAACCATAGAAGATCCAAAACGTAAAAACACGGTAGTGCAATGTAAAAGGTGCCAACAATACGGAAACAGCAAAAACAATTGTATGAAGCCTTACAGGTGTGTCAAGTGTGCGGGCCCCCATGAAACTACCAAGTGTACTCTAGACAAAAATACCCCTGCTAAATGTACACTTTGCTCGGGAAGCCACCCCGCAAGCTACAAAGGATGCCAGGTGTATAAAGAAATCCATGCAAGAAAGCAAAGCGCAAACAAATTCAGAATATGGCAGAATACAAATACATACGAATTTCAGGATAAAACTAATAAAAACAATACCTTAATACATCAGTAGCGTCTCCGAATGTGCCTAATGTGACTGTAAAAAATAATAGTCTGGAAAATATTCACACATACAGCTTAAGCGTGAAAAATGATGAATGATGAGATGAAAAACGAAACCGAAACAGAAAATTATAAATAAAAAGACACAGAACAGAAGGCAACCTATAGCCAAAATCAGTGGAAAAACATGGGCCATGATAATCCACAGAGAACACAAAATACTACCGTGAGAAATGATAGAAACAAACACTCACAGAGAACATGCATATATTGTGACAAAGACATACTGAAATACCAAGAACAAAAACATAACTTAGAAGCACTAATATTAACACAAATGGAAAAAATCGACACGCTTATTACGCAACTAGGCACTATGATGAACCGTATAGGCACATTCATCAGTAAACTCCCATAATGACCTCCTTGAGGATTGCCGCCTGGAACATAAATGGACTAGCACCTAATAAAAATAACTTACACTAATGTTAAAGATTAACAAAATAGACATAGCTTTAATATCTGAAACGCACATGAATGACAGAAAAAGCTTCATAATTGATAATCACAAAGTTTATTGTACGAATCATCCTGACGGAACTTCTCATGGCGGATCTGCAATAATTGTGCGACAGACTATAGGCAGGCCACTACAATAACTATACAAGAGAAAATTGGTCCAATAAATGTAAGTGCAATTTATTGCCCACCAAAACATAACCCAAAGCAACACAGGTTTGATCAATTCTTTACAAGTCCGGGAAACCGATTTATCTGTGGAGGTGACTGGAACTCTAAACACACCCACTGGGGATCAAGACTAACTACCACGAAGGGGCGAGTTAAAAAAGAGTATCGATAATCTAAAATTAACGACTTTATCTACAAACGAACCTACTTATTGGCCAACAGACACCCACAAAACTCCAGATCTCGTGGACTAAGGGGATATCACACACCTACTTTACAGTGCAGTCCTCACTTGACGCAATATCTGACCATACGCCAATAAAAGCAACTTTTAGTGTTTCAATAATAAACAAACCACCAACCCTCACCTTATATAATCGTAAACAGACTGGGAATAATTTGTTAGATATTTGGAACAGGAAATAGACCTGAAAGTCAGTCTCAAAACACCCGAAGACATCGACACTGCAACATTTTATATTACCAATCTTATACAAGTCGCTGCATGGTCTGCTACTCCAACACTAAACTGCGCTAATACGAATAGTAACATTTAAGCCAATCCCGACTAGATAGAACACGATATAATAGGGCGGCGAGAGAACTCAAAGCTCTAATAAAACTAAACCAGAATGAAATATTCCAAAATAAACATTCAACACTCTCTGCTTATAAAAAAGATAACTATGCCCTGTAGAAAATTACAAAAAAAAATCAAAAGACCTCAAAATCATATTCCACCATTGAGAAAAAAACAATAACGAGCCATGGGCTAGAGGCGCAAAGGAGAAGGCTGAAATCTTCGCTCAACACTTAAGTGACGTATTCACCCCAAACGAATCATCCATGACAGAATTCGAAAATATGGTAGACATGATACTCTCTAGTGATCAACAGTTATCCCTACCCTTACCGCTTGTCACTCCTAGAGAACTAAAACGAGAAATCACCAAACTTGAGAACAAAAAAGCACCCGGCTTTGACCTTATAACAGCAGAAGTAATAAAAATCTTCCTAAAAAACCTATTGTATATCTGACTATGCTCTTCAATTCAATACTTAGAGTATTTTACTACCCTAAATTATGGAAGATCTCACAAATATGTATGATTGCAAAACAAGGGAAACCACCCAGTGAATCAAGCTCATACAACAAAGAAGAACTTGGAACAAAGAAGATTTCAAGTGAAATTTGAAGATGATTTCTCTGATCTATACCACATTAAGGCATCAGTACCACAGGGATCCGTCCTAGGACCAGTACTATACTCTATATACACTGCAGACTTACCTGAAACATCGGGCGTTACAACAGCGACCTACGCAGATGACACAGCATGCCTAGTAAGCGATAAAGATCCTAAAAATGCATCCGCTCTATTGCAGGTCCACTTGAATGAAATCGATAAGTGGTTTAATAAATGGCGAATCAAACCGCACATAAAGAAGTCCATTCAAGTAACTTTTACACTTCGAAAAGGGAACTGTGCACCAGTGACTATGAATGGAAAAACTCTACCGACCGACAATGTCGTAAAAAACCTTGGCGTGCACCTGGATAGACGACTTACTTGGGCAAACCATATTAAATCCAAAAGAAAGGAAGCAAATATGCAACTCAGAAACCTATCCTGGCTACTGGGACGTCAGTCTCGTTTCTCAACATTCAATAAATTATTGGTATATAAAGCCATGATAAAACCTGCTTGGACATACGGCATTGAACTATGGGGATCATGTAGCAACTCCAACTTAGAAATACTTCAAAGATTTCAAAATATTGCCCTAAGAACTATCTCAAATGCGCACTGGTTTGTTAAAAATACAGAAATTCACGATTTTCTCGAAATGTCTACAATAAAGGAAGAAGTGAGCAACTACTCTGTCAAAAACAAAGACAGACTAAATGAACAGACTAACGCATTAGCTAAAAACCTGCTAAACGATCAAGATAATATAAAACGCCTAAAACGATGGAACATTCTCGATCTAGACCGGAGAAATTGAAAAAAAAAGAAAAAAAAAACAATAAATACGAACTGCAATGCGGTATTACTTAATGTAGTAATATCTAAGAGTAAAAATAAATAAATAAAAACACTTGAAATCATCTGATTAAGGCTAAATAGCCGATTGCAGATACCGGGTATCTCAAGACTGCTACCGAAACGAAGCCGGGTGGTAGTTTTAGTGGCTACAAACACAATGCAACTAAAATTTTCGCATAGAAACGTGACAATTATTTTTTATGATTTTTTAAATATCGTCATTTTTGGGTGGTAAATCCATAGTTTTTGCTAAAATAATAATTTAAACTCTCTTATATCTTAGAGTATTTATAAATTAAAGGGTATACACTATTATTTTAGGAAAAAAAAATATTTACCACCAAAATATGGCAATAGGAAAAAAAATTCCAAAAAAAATTGTCGCTTATTTTTGCAACTTTTTCTGTTGCATTGTGTCTGAAGTCGCTTAAACTACCACCCGGCTTCGTTTTCGGTAGCAGTCTTGATATACCCTGTATATAAAAAAAAAACTGGACCCAACCAAGGGGAACATGTACATTTCCATTTACTATATTCATCCGAAACGAAGTTCGAAACTTCGGACGAACGAAGTTTGTGACGATACGAATGTACCTACTCTGTAAATGTTTGTATTGCCGATAAATTGGAATAATTCATTCTTCGATCCGAAGATTCGAATTTCGTGTTACAGACAGTAGGTTTCAAAACGAAAAACGTCACGAAGTTTCGAACTTCGTTTCGGATTTATATAGTAGGGCCCCAGACGCGAAGCGGTGGCTAGCTCTGTGCCCTCGCCCACGGGACCAGATTCAGTCGCGATACAAACGCGATTCGGTCGCAATGCAGTTACGACACAAAATACCTTGGATTAGTACAGTTGCAAGATGGACTCCGTTGAGGCAACTTGTAGGTATAGTTCGTTTCGTCCTACGTTGTTATCGGGAGTACTGCTTGTGTATATTTTTAAATTTGAAAAACCTCATTATTATCCGGGTACTATCAGACATGAATACATCTATAAATATTTGACAAACATTGGCTCAGTAGCCCTTGAGTAAACACAGGCGTGAAAATACGTTCGCACCTATACTTACATATTGTGAGCAAATATGGTAGCTACACGAAAGTATCATGTGAGATTCTTGCTCTAATAATATAAACTCATTTGCAAAAAAAACGGGCACCTAAGCAATGAACCATTTCAAATGTTACTATTGGTTTGTTTGATAATTATAGGTAGTTTTACTTTCACAATTTTGTAAATTGATAAGCAAATAATCGTTTTCGTCAGTATTATCATAAAATTTTGATAAAATTTATGGGTTTTAATGCTAAAGTTCACTAGTAGTGTATGCTCGCTAGTAGTGCATATGCTCGCGAAGTAAAAGTTAACAAAGATTTTTGTTTGTTTTTTCTTTAATAAAGTAAAAGCAGATAAATGTTTAGTATCGAGTGTGACCCCCTCTAGCTGAAATCACAGCTTGAATTCGTCTGGGTATGCTAGCGAGGATATCCCGGATACTTGCTTGCAGAATACGTTCCCACTCCGCGGTAATCACATTCTTCAGCTCTCTGATGGTCTGCGGAGCCGGTTGTACTGATCTCACGCGTCGTTTCAGAACGTCCCAGACATGCTCTATAGGATTGAGCCTGGTTCTGGAAGAAAACCATGTACCCAACCACGGGATGATCATTTTCTCGTGAGTCGCGCATTGAGAAATCGCAAGTCTTCTTATGTGGACCTTAAGAACAACCTCGAAGAAGTGGACAAGTATATTAACGACTCCTTTTGGGGACGCGGCTTCATGAATACGCGATAGAATTAGCTTCCTGTAATGCTAATTTAAAATGCACACCCTTTTTTTATATTTCGCACGTTCTCTTTAAGACAAATACTAGTGAGAAAGTTGACGAAACTCACGAGTCACGACTGATATAAATATTATTATTAATTTAGGAACAACTTCAGTTACTTAAAAAGTAACACTCATAGTATTTACTTACTATTAGATTATACTACTATTAGACCGGAAACATACTACTGAAACGCCACGTCACCTGACCCGACGCGACACGCGAGACTTGAATCTAATAGAAAATAGTACAATTTGATTTGATTCAACACTTGTCGCGTTGGTTTGGGTGGCATGGCGTGGCGTTTCAATAGTATGTTTCCAGCCTTAATCACCTGTAACATCTAAGGCAGAGCCGTTGTGGTGGTTGGGTTTATTCGCCACAGAGTTATAAAACATGCGTGATGCAGATTACGATAAGATAAAAACACCTAGTAGTTATCTTACAAGGTGACATAATCACACGTTTGTGTATTTGATATACTTTCAATATGACCTTTGTTCAAACTTATACAAAGTGTACGTAAAAGAGGTGTTTGTGAGCGGTTAATTCTGATAAAATACCGGTAAATTATAATAATAATAATAATAAGCCCCTTACAAAACTAACTTCACGTCCGGCACTAACACCTGATGCCATGTAAGGGGCGGACATTGGCAGCACACAGCTAATTACTAACCAATGACCAACGAATCTCTAGTATTCAGTATTATACATGCGATGCGACTAAGAAGTAGAGTAATACCCCAGGCGGGTACCGGAGCTAATAGCGATGGAGAATCCCGCCCCGGGCCGTCAGGCTCGGGCTGCCCTACGTACTCTGGGGAGGGCACCGTATTGCATCAAACTGCCCAGTGTCAAGCTGCTGCAGTTCATCATGACCCAATAGGGTCGTGTTCCTCACCATCATCATCTTTATTTTCTTCTATACCATCATCACCGCCATCATATTTAGAAAATTTTAATCACCTTTCCCCCTTAAGCTTATCATCTTCACTATCATATAATTCCTCTGAGGACGTTGTACAGGAGGCAGTTACCGCCAATATCCCTGTATCCGCCTCAGGCGAAATAAGAACGCGCAAGAAATGGTCCGAAGAAATATCTTTATTATGCGCATCTATTTCATGATTACTTCATTAGAATCCGATACCAAGAACTATTTAACACCTATATATGCTAAATTTACTGAAAAATTTCCGCACATGCAAGCAAGTAAACAGAGACTAGGAGACCAACGTCGAGCAATTGTACAGAAGCAATTACTGTCAAATGATAAAATTAATGAAATCAAATTGGAAGCCGAAAAATTGCTTAAACTCCAACCAGTAAATAAGAGCGACCTTTATCCAGAACAGAATAATCAAAGAATCAGGTGGACTAATGATATCAATGAAACTATCATCAAAACTTATTACCGTATAACGAACCTCGAAAATAATGTAACCGCCTACCGTGAACAATTACATCGCGAAGTTATAACGCTTTGCCCAAGTATAGCACATGTGTCCGTCCAGCGAATAGCTGATCAACGTAGAGCTATCATTAATAATAAATACATACCAGCAGAAAGACTTCAAGAAATAAAAGATGAAATTAGGATAGATCTAGTGCGACAGCAACAAAATAGAAGCCCACTTAACGTAACATTAAATGACCAACCAAACCAACACACTGAACCCTTTAACGATTCCAGCACAGTAGAAATAAGTAACATGGCACATCATAACTTAAATGAAATAGCCGAGACTGAAGATGAGGATAGATCATCACTACCAATAGATACACAGAGACAAATCGAACAAAATTTTGCAGAGACATTAGCTGTGTTTAAAAATTCTAGTCCCACACAAAGACCTCCAATCCCTAGACAGAAGCCTTCGAAAAAACTTACAAATATAGTTAATTTCCTCAACTTATGTGTAGTACCAAAAATGATATGCGACGACATTGATTTTGACACTACACAACTTATCATATACTCCGTGGCATACACAGCAGCTAAACAGAATGGAACGAAATTTACACATACACAAACAGCGTCCCAATCCAAAATGTTAATATCTAGGTGGCAGGAAAATTTGCAAAATAGTATAGAAAAACTCAGAACCAATATAGCAAGATTGACAAAATACATCAACGGTAATTCAAGCCCACGTTTGAAGAAGAAAATAGATGAAATTTTAAGTAGATTTAAAGTACACTCCCAGCATGAAAACCCAAACACAGATCTATCCCATTTTTTAGATACCTTAAAACAGAAACTAAGTGTTTTAGCAAGCAGATTACGCAGATATAAACAGACAACTCTCAGGAAAACTCAAAACCGTTTATTTGTCAGAAACGAAAAAGTATTTTATAGATCACTAGCACAAAATAATATCAATAACCTCCCTTCTCATACTACTCACACCAACATACCCAGTAAGGAAAGACTTCAAGAATACTGGGGTGATATTTGGTCCAATCCAGTTGCACACAGGGAAAATAACTGGATTGAAGCAGATAAAGCCCGACTAACGGACCTGCCTGCTATGGAATTTGATGACATTAGCTTAGCTCTTTTACAACGCATCATTAACAGAACTCATAATTGGAAAGCTCCTGGGTCAGACAAAATACACAATTACTGTTATAAAAAAATTACCAGCTTACATCCAGTCCTATTAAAACACATCAACAAATTTATTCAAACACCACATCTTATACCGCCATATTTAACTGAAGGAATTACTTTTATGCTACCTAAAGATCCATCCGATACCGTTAACCCAGCAAAGTATCGTCCAATAACCTGCCTCCAAACCATTTATAAATTAATAACATCTTGCATAAGTGAACTGATTTATAAACACATTAACAGTAACAAAATTTTAGCTGAAGAACAAAAGGGTTGCCGAAAAAAATAGTCAAGGGTGCAAAGAGCAACTAACAATTGATGCCGTAGCATGTAATCAGGCTCACTCTAAAAGTAGAAATATATATAGCATGTTCATAGATTATAAGAAAGCTTTCGATTCCGTTCCACATAGTTGGTTAATATATATTATGAAACATTATAACATCCACCCTAAATTAGTATCATTTTTAGAATCTGTAATGAGAGGCTGGAATACTACTTTAAAACTACAACTTAATAATCAAATCATAGAAACGGATTGTATTCATATCAAACGAGGCATTTTTCAGGGAGATGCTCTCAGCCCTCTCTGGTTCTGTTTGTCACTGAATCCATTGTCCACCTTATTGAATAGTTCAAATAAAGGATTTAAAATTAAATTTGACGATACTCACTACACACTCTCGCATCTACTATATATGGACAATATTAAACTATTTGGTACCACACTTGCAGATATACACACACTAGCAGACATCACACAAATGTTCTCCTCAGATATACATATGGAATTCGGTATTGATAAATGCAAAATACTTTCGTTTAGTATCGAGTGTGACCCCCTCTAGCTGAAATCACAGCTTGAATTCGTCTGGGTATGCTAGCGAGGATATCCCGGATACTTGCTTGCAGAATACGTTCCCACTCCGCGGTAATCACATTCTTCAGCTCTCTGATGGTCTGCGGAGCCGGTTGTACTGATCTCACGCGTCGTTTCAGAACGTCCCAGACATGCTCTATAGGATTGAGCCTGGTTCTGGAAGAAAACCATGTACCCAACCACGGGATGATCATTTTCTCGTGAGTCGCGCATTGAGAAATCGCAAGTCTTCTTATGTGGAACTTAAGAACAACCTCGAAGAAGTGGACAAGTATATTAACGACTCCTTTTGGGGACGCGGCTTCATGAATACGCGATAGAATTAGCTTCCTGTAATGCTAATTTAAAATGCACACCCTTTTTTTTATATTTCGCACGTTCTCTTTAAGACAAATACTAGTGAGAAAGTTGACGAAACTCACGAGTCACGACTGATATAAATATTATTATTAATTTAGGAACAACTTCAGTTACTTAAAAAGTAACACTCATAGTATTTATTTAGACGCGGCCAATTAGAACACAATAGCTATGAACTAAATGATAATACTGAAATAGAACCTCTGGATATATTAGAAGGATAGAGACACCATAAGCAAACCAAGAACATTTTAATTGAAAAGTTTAGATCAAGACTCCATAAATTATTAAATACGCACCTAAATTCCCGCAATACAATTAAGGCTATTAACACCTATGCCATTCCTATTCTTACATATTCTTTTGGAATCATCAAATGGACGCAGACAGATATAAAAAATCTTCAGAGAATTATAAATACAGTTATGACAAAATACCGTAAACACCACCCAAGAGCATGTATCCAGCGCCAAACACTACCTAGAGCCGAAGGCGGGAGAGGACTAATCGACCTGCACAACTTACATATGAAACAAATTCAAACTCTTCGAACCTTTTTTTTTGACTAAGTCTCAAGATTCAACCATGCATCGGGCAATAGTTCTAGCTGACCGTAAATATACACCACTTAATTTATCAGAACCTACCATGCCGCTAAACCAAGTTACCGTTACCCAAAAACTAGATACTTGGACTCAGAAATCACTCCACGGGAGACACCGCCTCGACTTAACCAACTCAGTCGTTGACAAGATAGCGTCAAACGCATGGCTAAAGCGAGGTGAAATGTTTCCCGAAACGGAGGGATTTATGATCGCCATACAGGACCAAACCATAGATACAAAAAACTATAGGAAATATATAATCAAAGACCCTACTGCACGAAACGGTTTATGCCGCCATTGTCATAGTAGTTCTGAAACCATCCAGCACATAACCGGAGCTTGTAAATCTATCACCCAGACTGATTACAAACATAGACATGATCAAGTAGCTGCAATAGTACACCAGTATCTAGCTTATAAACATAATTTAATTACGAATAAAACACCGTATTACAAATATTCACCTAAAATAATTCTAGAATCAGACGATTACAAACTTTACTGGGACAGGACTATTATGACCGATAAAACAATTCATCACAATAGACCGGACATTACATTACATGACAAGAGAAATAAAGCAGTTTTCCTAATTGATATTGCCATACCAAACAGCCATAATTTACAAACTACCTTTACAGAAAAAATTGCAAAATATACCGACCTTGCAATAGAGCTAAAGACACAATGGCGGGTAAATTCTGTACGGACCGTACCTATAGTAGTCTCGACTACTGGTCTCATTCCTAAGTATCTGCACAACAGTCTGAAAATCCTCCAAATGCATCCGTTGACGTACACACTTATGCAAAAAGCCGTTATTTTGAATACTTGCCGCATAGTGCGTAAATTTCTCTCTATAGAAACCTAACATTAATATACAGGGTATATCAAGAGTGCTACCGAAAACGAAGCCGAGTGGTAGTTTTAGTGATTTCAGATACAATGCAACTAAATTTAGCGCAAAAAATTGTGACGATTTTTTTTGTTATTTTTTTTTCTTTCGTCTAATTAGGGTGGTAAAAACATAGTTTTCGCTTTAATAATAGTGTACATCCTTTTATTTTTAAAGACGCTATGGTACACGAGGCTTAAAATTATTATTTTAGCGATAAGTATGGATTTACCACCCAAAAATGAGGATATTTAAAAATTTATAAGAAAAAATTGTCACGTTTCTTAGCGAAATTTTTAGTCACATTATGTTTGTAACCACTAAAACTACCACCCGGCTTCGTTTTCGGTAGCACTCTTGATATACCCGGTATATTTTTTTCCTCACTGATCATTCTACAGGGTATATCAAGACTGCTACCGAAAACGAAGCCGGGTGGTAGTTTAAGCGACTTCAGACACAATGCAACAGAAAAAGTTGCAAAAAAAAGCGACAATTTTTTTTTGTAATTTTTTTCCTATTGCCATATTTTGGTGGTAAATACATTTTTTCCTAAAATAATAGTGTATACCCTTTAATTTATAAATACTCTAAGATATAAAAGAGTTTAAATTATTATTTTAGCAAAATCTATGGATTTACCACCCAAAAATGACGATATTTAAAAAATCATAAAAAATAATTGTCGCGTTTCTAAGCGAAATTTTTAATTGCATTGTGTTTGTAGCCACTAAAACTACCACCCGGCTTCGTTTTCGGTAGCAGTCTTGAGATACCCGGTATATATCTTCAATTCTTCTATTATTGTCAATAGCGTTTTGGCCACAAGCCTGCGTATTTGGCACTTTCGCCAGAAATGGTAGAAACTGGTACAAATATAAAGAATAATAATAATAATAATAAGCCCCTTATAAACCTAACTTCACGTCCGGCACGATCACCTGATGCCACGTAAGGGGCGGACATTGGCAGCTTATAGCTAAATACTTACCGATGACCAACGAAGCACTAGTAAAATAAAATCAAATATATGCGATGCGACTAAGAAGTAGAATATTACCCCAGGCGGGTACCAGAGCTAATAGCGATGGAGAATCCCGCCCCGGGCCCTCGGGCTCGGGCTGCCCTGCGTACTCTAGGGAGGGCACTGTATCGCACCAAGCTGCCCAGTTTCAAACTGCTGCAGCTCAAAACGACCCAACGAGGTCATGTTCTTCACCATCATCATCTTTATTCTCATCTATCCCATCTTCCCCACCATCATACTTAGACTCCTTTCACCATCATGCATCTTTAAGCCCATCATCATCACTAACCGATCATTCCCCTGAGGATGTTGTACAGGAGGCAAGTACTGCCAATAACCCTGTATCCACCGCAGGTGGAATTAAAACGCGCAAGAAATGGTCCGAAGAGATGAATATCTTTATCATGCGCACCTATTTTATTATAACCTCATTAGAAACTAATATTAAAAACTATTTAACACCTCTCTATAATAAATTCAATGAAAAATTCCCACACATGCAGGCAAGTAAACAACGATTAGGAGACCAACGTAGAGCCATAGTACAAAAACAATTACTTTCAAATGATACAATTAAGAAAATTAAATCAGAAGTAGAAGCTTATCTTAAAAGTCAACCTGTAAATGATAGTCAAACGCAGATAGATTCTAATAATCAGAGATTGAAATGGACTAATGACATAAATGAGATTATTATAAAAACATATTACCGCATAACAAACCTTGAAAATAATATAACAGCCTACCGTGAACAATTGCACCGAGAAGTAATCACATTATGTCCTAGCATATCACATGTATCCGTCCAGAGAGTAGCTGATCAGCGCAGAGCGATCATTAATAACAAGTACATATCAGTAGAAAGATTAGCACAAATAAAGGAAGAAATAAGGTTAGAATTAGTGAGAAGTGAAGAAAATGTAACTACCCCCAATGTAATAGTAGATAACCTAGCGTGTCAACACGCTAACCTCTTAACTGATGGTCACCCAATAGAAACGTCTGAAACAGAAAACCATCCTTTAAACGAAATAGTAGGAACTGAAAACGAGTATGAATCTTCATTACCTACAGATATTCAAGCACAGATAGACGAGAAATTTGCAGAAACGTTAGCTATGTTTAAAGACAGTAATCCTACCCAAAGAACCATACCTATACCTAGACAAAAATCGTCGAAAAAATTAACAAGTATAGTTAATTATCTCAACTCAGTTGCATTACCAAAATCAATGACCGATGACACTGATTATGATACTATACAGCTCATTCTATACTCCGCGGCATTTACTGCAGCTAAAATGAACGGAACTAAATTTAATAATATAAATAGACCATCCAGGGACCAAATACCGAAGTGGCAGGAAAATTTACAAAGAAGAATAAATAATCTCAGAACCAATATAGCAAGACTGACAGAGTATATGAAAGGAAACCAGAGCCCACGATTAAAAAATAAGGTAGATGAAATTATTATTAGATATAAAGTACATTCCCAACACGAAAACCCCAATTCAGATCTGTCTCATTTCTTGGATACACTAAAACAGAAGTTGAGTGTTCTAGCTAGCAGACTACGTAGATATAAGCAAACTACCCTCAGAAAAACTCAGAATCGGATTTTCACCAGTAACGAAAAAGTATTTTACAGGAGATTGTGTCAAAACAATATAAATAATCTTCCTATTCACAGTACTCCTACTAACATACCCAGTAAAGAAAGTCTGCAAGAGTACTGGTCTAGTATCTGGTCTAACCCCAAAACACATAAAGAAAGTCAATGGATTAAAGAGGATAAGGATAGATTTAAAAATGTACCTACCATGGAATTTGAACATATTAGCTTAGATATTTACGACGCGTAATTAACAGAACACACAACTGGAAAGCCACTGGGTCAGACAAGCTACATAACTACTGGTACAAAAAATTCACGAATTTACATGCACCATTATTAAAATATATTAATACGTTTATTCATACACCACACATTATGCCGCCTTATTTAACCGAAGGTATTACTTTTATGCTACCCAAAGACCCGACAGATACTATTAACCCAGTAAATACCGCCCGATAACTTGCCTCCAAACTTTGTATAAAATAATCACATCTTGTATAAGTGAAGTAATATATAGCCACATAAATAGTAATAACATCCTAGCGGAAGAACAAAAAGGTTGCCGGAAAAATAGTCAGGGTTGTAAAGAGCAGCTTATTATAGACGCCGTAGCATGTGGCCAAGCTCACTCCAAAAACAGAAATATTTTTAGTATGTTCATAGACTATAAAAAAGCGTATGATTCCGTCCCACATACCTGGCTAATATACATTTTGAGACACTATAACGTCCACCCGACAATAGTATCATTTTTAGAAATTGTAATGAGGGGCTGGAAAACTAGTATAAAATTATACAGAAATAATCAATCAATAGAAACAGATTTCATAAATATTAAAAGGGGAATTTTTCAGGGAGATGCCTTAAGTCCCATCTGGTTTTGTCTGTCATTAAATCCTTTGTCAACTCTACTGAATAACACTAGTAAAGGGTTTAAGATTAAATTTGATAATAGTCACTACACCCTTTCACACTTGTTATATATGGACGATATAAAGCTGTTTGGTTCCTCTCTCGCAGAAATTCACACATTAGCAGACATCACACAAAAATTCTCCTCCGACATTCAGATGGAATTTGGCATTGATAAATGCAAAATTCTATCAGTTAGACGTGGCCAAATAGAACACAATAACTATACTTTCAATGATAACGCACAGATAGAACCTTTAGATATACTAGAGGGATATAAGTACTTGGGCTTCCAGCAGACGGTGCAGATACACCACAAGCAAATTAAAAATATCCTTACGGAAAAGTTTAGATCACGGTTACACAAAATTTTAAACACACACTTAAATGCCCGAAACTCAGTTAAAGCTATAAATACATATGCTATTCCCATCCTCACATATTCTTTTGGAATAATTAAGTGGTCCCAGACAGATATAAAAAATTTACAGAGAAATATCAATACCACTATGTCAAAATACCGTAAACATCACCCAAGAGCTTGTGTACAGCGACAGACGTTACCGAGAGCTGAAGGCGGGAGAGGAATTATCGACCTATCTAACCTCCACACAAAGCAAATCCAATCACTTCGCAGTTTCTTCTTGACTAAGTCACTAACATCATCATTACACCGAGCGATAGCTTTAGCTGACAATAAATACACACCTCTTAACCTAACAGATCCAACCATCCAGATAAACCAGACCAGTATTGCACAGAAACTTGATGCCTGGGCTCAAAAATCCCTTCATGGGAGACATCGCCTCGACTTAGCAAATACGATTGTTGACAAAAACGCGTCAAACGCATGGCTTAAGCGAGGAGATTTGTTTCCCGAGACGGAGGGATTTATGATCGCCATACAAGACCAGACAATAGACACGAAAAACTACAGAAGATATATAATAAAAGACCCCACAGCACAAAATGATTTATGTCGCCACTGTCATAGTAGTCCTGAAACCATTCAACACATAACCGGAGCTTGTAAATCTATAACCCAGACTGATTATAAACATAGACACGACCAAGTAGCTGCAATAGTACACCAATACCTAGCATATAAATATAAATTAATTAGCAATAAAACCGCATATTACAAATATACACCCAAAATCATCTTAGTCAGATAATTATAAACTTTACTGGGACAGGACTATTATGACCGATAAGACAATCCACCACAATAGACCAGACATCACATTACATGACAAGATAAATAAAACAGTTTTCCTTATTGATGTGGCCATACCGAATAGTCATAATTTACAAACCGCATACACAGAAAAGATAGCAAAATATACTGATTTATCGATAGAGTTAAAGACTCAGTGGCGTCTAAATTCTGTTCGTACAGTCCCTATTATAGTGTCGACTACTGGCCTGATTCCTAAATACCTCCACAATAGCCTCAAAATGCTCCAAATACATCCATTGACTTACACTCTCATGCAAAAAGCTGTTATCCTTAACACCTGTCGTATTGTCCGAAAATTTCTGTCAATAGAAACTTAATATTTAATAACGTGTTCAGCTTTATACGTCTATCTTTATTTACAATCAGTTTCGCTTGGCCACAAGCCTGTGCAACTGATTATTGCGCCAGAAATGGTAGAAAAACGTACATATATAAATAATAATAATAATTTTATTTACACACAGAGTTCACAAAATTAAAAAGTCCCCTGACTTCTGTGCTAGGTTTAAAACCTATATATCGCTCCCACGTTTACCGGTTAAAATAATGAACGGTTTCAAACAAACCCAAACGATAAAGGTTACCGGTTACTTCCGCATGAACGGTTTAGTATCGGTATTTACCGGTTAATTCCAAAACAAGTAATACGCAACGCACGATGCAAGGTCAAACGTGTGCCGTGTGCGGTTCGGGTAGATTCGTGTTGTGACATGTTTTGTGTTTATGTCAAGATACCGCGTGCGGGCTCGTTTCTCGTCTATTGTATTTAGTGTTGCCAGGTTTATTGTTTGAAAATTCGGGACAAGAGATTAAAATAAGCGGGATTTTGAGTTCCTCGGCGGGACGCCTATATTAAGATAATATTTTTGATTTTATTTTTGAAATCAGACTTTGAAACAAGTTTAGAAGCGAATAAGAGACTATGTAGGTAAATATTTGTAGGAAATCGCGAAACACAGTGGTAAAAATGTATAATATTTGGCTTTTTTGGGGGTGGTCAAAAAGTGGGACATTTGGCGTTCCGCCGAAGGTTCAATCGGGACCGAACCCCTGAAAAGCGGGACATCCCGCGTAAAGCGGGACACCTGGCAACACTAATTGTACCTATTAAAAGTATTCAATAGAATTGGACGTGCCAAACGCAACTCCGTTTTGAGGACTAAACAATTTGAGTTAAAATTGTTTAATACTTAATTTAAAGTTGTGGATCGGTTACTGTTCAACTGTTGTGATGGGGAGAAAAAAATAATAATTTATTCGTTCTTTCGATATGAAAATTTCAAATTTCAAAAATTCACATCGAATGACATAACTCAAGTTTTGAAACAACTGTTGACCGATGGTATTATTATTCTTAGTATTATCTACTGTTGTTATTATAATATTTTTTACCTCTTTTTTATCATGTTAATTTAACTGTCATATTTTATGATAGCTACGAAAGCTAATATTATAAGGGCCTAATAACTGCGATACAGTTACAACTACTTCAGTTATTATAGCAACATTTTTATTATTACATTCTTTGTTAGTTCAGAAATAACTTTATTTTATTTATTTTTATTGATTCGTTGGTAGGAGTAGTGGTGGGAGGCGCCCGACGTGACGGCCAAGTGGTGGCATGCGCGTGAACTGCGCACGGTACTGGACAGTACTTCGGCATTGCAACATTACTTTATATTTCTAAAATAAAATATATTTTTTTTAAATAAATGTGGCCTAAGTTACAATTTATTATATCACCTACCTGACAATAAAGCCCCGTCAAAATGGGTCCAGCCATTTCAAAGATTAGCCGGAACAAACAGACAGTCAAAAATTGTAAAAATGTTATTTTGTTGTATGTACCTTATCTATACATACCGGGTATCTCAAGACTGCTACCGAAAACGAAGCCGGGTGGTAGTTTTAGTGGCTACAAACAT
This sequence comes from Hyles vespertilio, assembly GCA_009982885.2. NCBI lineage: Eukaryota > Metazoa > Arthropoda > Insecta > Lepidoptera > Sphingidae > Hyles > Hyles vespertilio. The sequence goes on along the minus strand of WUWR02000135.1, from coordinate 79,783 downwards.
AATGCAATTAAAAATTTCGCTTAGAAACGCGACAATTATTTTTTATGATTTTTTAAATATCGTCATTTTTGGGTGGTAAATCCATAGTTTTTGCTAAAATAATAATTTAAACTCTTTTATACCTTAGAGTATTTATAAATAAAAGGGTATATACTATTATTTTAGGAAAAAATGTATTTACCACCCAAATATGGCCATAGGAAAAAAAATAACAAAAAAAAATTTTCGCTTTTTTTTGCAACTTTTTCTGTTGCATTGTGTCGGAAGTCGCTTAAACTACCACCCGGCTTCGTTTTCGGTAGCAGTCTTGATATACCCTGTATATAAATAAAATAGAAGTGTCTGTTTTAAAAGTGAAAATAAAAAAAATGTCCTACTACATATCGTTATATACACGATACCTGTACCGAAAATGACCTTTAAAATTTTTTGTCTGTCTGTCTGTCTGTTTGTTCCGGCTAATCTCTGAAATGGCTGGACCGATTTTGACGGGACTTTTTTTGTCAGGTAGCTGATATAACAAGGAATAACTTAGGCTACATTTATTTTAGAAAAAATATTTATTTTAGAAAAATAAAGTAATGTTGCAATGCCTGCGCGCAGCTCACGCGCATGCCACCACTGGGCCGTCACGTCGGGCGCCTCCCGCCACTTCTCCCACCAACGAATCAATATCACATTTACAAAATATTGTATATAAAGAAATTTTTCAATAAAGTTAATACAAATAAACTGAAAATAAATGTGTAACGGAAGTTTACCGCCGCTCGCTCAGAGATGGCGCCACCGTAGAATTAGATCGCGGTATGGTTTGGTTACAAAGGTTGATAATTAAAATAAAAATCGAAAAACCAAAAAAAGCCTGAAACTAATCTAACTAGTCACTTTTATCTAAGTGGCAAAATACTTCAATTATCAATATCTTATGTTATTATGACTAGTAGAAATAGGTGTAGATACCTATCTATACATGTAATAAAATTGGAGTGTCTGTAATATTGAAATAACCGTTTGTACTACATATATATATTAGGGTTGTTGCGGATGTCGAATTTTTCACATCCGCGGATGCGAATGCGGATGCGGATTTTCAAAGGCTCACATCCGCGGATGCGGATGTTTAAGATCTTATATAAATATAGTATATGAATGAATATTGAAATTAAACTATTATTTACGGATTTTATCGTTTACTAATATTTATCGATTTATCTATGTTAATTTTTATATTTTTAACTTACCGATATTTCGAATACTTTAAAGGATTCATGGTCACGGGGCGGAATTTAACTACCCTTAATTTACAATTATTAAATTAAAAAGTTAATTTAAAACGTTAATCTGTTTTTGCATTTCGGTCTACGCAGAAGAAGCTCTTGATGTCGGGCAGTTGGTCTTTTGGGTTCCGATATCATTAAGTGTAGAATTCGATCCCATGCTTGTGCAAGGTTCTAGCCATCTTCTCTATTGATCATTAAATGCATAACCTTCGTTTTGAGTAGCCCCAAGAGCTCGCAAAAGAACACTGTTTCATTTATTAAGTATAACGCCGCGCCGCCTTTTCTGATAACAAGGCGGTTAGAAAGAGGTTCGTAAATTAAACCCACGCTGCAAATAATTGTTCGCTAGGATCACTACTTACAGCCGCTGCCAATAAACAATCCCAATCCAAAATTTGCTGTTTTAGATTGACAGCTCAATCTTTTTCTGATACTATATTGCCAATAATCAATCTCAGTAGTGCAAAAACTATGGCAACATGACAAGCGACCAATCTAAAAGTAGAAAACAATCCAGATTGACTTCAATCTAATTTTTTCGATTGATTATTGGCATCGGGCGTTAGTGGAGAGGATAAAAATCTTTGTGCTATCGGCAATAATATCTTTAATTCCTCTCGATAAACTCCACTTAAGAGGATTTTCATCCACATAGACTCTTTTTAATGGGGTAAGAAAGAAATTATTTTGGAGTACAGCTTCAGTGCTACCATTTTCTGGTTTTTCTCGACTCTCATTTCATTAGAAGAATCTAACATCGTAGCAACAACAAACGCGTCGGGTCATGTCACTATTTCTTTCTCTCCCATTGGTCAATGTCACGTGCGAACGGCACGGGCCATTCGCTGGCAACGCCAAATTCTGTCTTGCCTCATTTTCATAAATATCCGCATCGATTATTGCGGATGCGGATGCGGATGCAGATGTCCAAATCTATGCGGAAGCTCCGCATTTGCGGATGCGGATGCGAATATTCGCAACATCCCTGATTCAGACGTTGTCAGTGATTAAAAAGTCGACAAAACTTTTAGTTGAATAAAATTTTAAATCTTATAAATTTTAAAATCAAATCAACAGTATTCATAAAATGTTAAAAAAAGATAACAATCAGTCACATGATATAAAATAACTAAACTCAAACGGTACCTTCCTGTCACTGATAAACAATAGTAAGAACATAAATAGTGAATTCAAAATGCAGACGCTGATAATAGATAACACAAAATGAGCAACGTAATTATAAGCAACGCGCGCGTGCGCGATGAAACTAAAAACTTTCTGAATAAAATAGAACGCAGCTGAGCAAACGCAAAAATAAGGAACGACGGAAGGTATTCGATACTGAGCTTGGTTTTAGCCGGTTAATTATCGCTCCCAAAACCTAAATTCATGAAAACCGGTTTTCCATAGTAACCGGTATTATGTTAGCCTTTAACCGAAATTGAGTTTTATTGAGGGTCAATGTCCGAAACCGGTTTAGAAATTTAACCGGTTTCCGAGCCTTGATTTGTGATAACAAGTATTCAAAAAATCAAACATAAAAGTTTAAATATTAATTAATCATAATGAAAAAATCTTATAATATTTAAAACAGTAGTTCCCTCGTACCGTAAAAAAGCAGTTCAGTTAACCGGTAAATTGTAAGAAATTACACGAAATAAAACAAAGTATTTATAAGAACTCATAGTATAAAGTGCGACAGCTAGACGCGACCGTATTCTTTAACGAAATCGGCGCTTTACTACGTATTCGCGGTATTAACTATTAGATAATAGTTGTATTAGGTAATGTTTCTTCCATTTTTTTAGTAACCGTAAGTTGCTTTTGCTGGACGGTATTAAGCTAGATTCATCATCTTGGAGATAAGCATGAATTTGGAGTTGTCTTCATTTAAAAATGTAATAGGATTACAAAAGAAACTATGAAGTAGGTATCAACTAGTACAGCCTGAGCGTAATTTGTATGAACACTAGAAGACTTCATGTAATATTTGTTAAATAAATCGATATTTTATATAGCAAACAACATGCACAAAATCCCGTTAGTACTTAAAATGTTCTATACATTTTCTAATTAAATTAATGGCTTCATCGGTTCCCTCGCGATAGATTAACATCAAATATTCAAGTAGGTACTAGTTTTAATAGCCTAAGCACTAGAATTTCGAACTGTACGAAGAATAGTCGTCTGTCTAGCAGGATTGATCGGTACTGAAATAAAAAGCACACGTCACGGCTAATATTTGATACGAGTGGCCCGATGGGGGCGGAATTGTTTCTATTTTACGGACGCACTCATTGCAGTTGGCGACAACGTGCGTATGTGGGTGACTCAATTTAGGTGTAAAGATAATAACACCTCAATAAAATTACTAGTTATATACTTTTTGTTTCTAATTTTTCTAACAAGCGGGAACGATGCAGACAGTTTTTTTTATTGTCTAGTCCGGCAAACGAGAAAGCAGGTCACCTAATGGTAAGTGATCACTGCCACCCATGAACATCCACAACGCTTGGATCTTGGATGTGTTACCGGCCTATCAATTCGGATGGAGAGCTGGAAGAAAAGGTAGCTTTCCTCTATTAGAACTATGTGAGGCTTCCAGCAATCTCACACACCGAACTATATGCGACAGCAAAGCTCTCATATTACGTCGATTTTGTGCGAGTTATTATGCGATATTTTTAAACAAAAAATTGTAGATTACTAATACTTTTTATGTAATGGCTAGGAAAAATTATTACCCTGCACTCGATGGTAAATGCAGATAGAATATCGATTGTCGACAAACCATTATGCCACACAATTACATATAGCTGCATTGTTATTTACCAAACACACAACGGACAAAAACGTGGGTAGATTTCTTTAGGTCAAGGATAGACGACTAAAACTTAGCAAGGACATTTCTACTAGAATAAATTATGTAGTTTTATTAGGATAGCTTCATACAACATTGAGGCTTATGTGATATTAAATGGTTGTTTTTATTGCTAAATAAGGTACAAAAGTAGCGCCCTCATACCGATTTTCCCGTGGGCTTCATTTTCAATAAGGCTTGGATTTCGTTATAACTGCATCGTCGATATCATAAATAATCAAATAAATCTTAGATTATATACTCGTCTAGATTGAGCAATGCCAAACAAACGATGTGCTAAAACTGTCCTCACTTTCGTTGATATGTGTGAGTACCGGTCGTGTAATTATTGTAATCCAACTGTCAAGGTGTGTGTGTTTAGGGATGCCTACTCCAGATTATTAACTTAACTTTTCATTATTTGATAAACAAAATAGGTTAAAAATATATTTTTTCTTTATTTAAAGTAATCATACTATTAATTATATTTATAACGCATTTTAGTATAAACAATAAAGATCTAAACCCATCTCCTAGTATTTGTTTCCGAAAAGAATTAACTCTTTGGATTTATTGCCTGGGCTGTTATCTGATTTCTGTATTTATGTAAAATATAAATCATTATAAGTAAAATGTTCAGAACACATGACTGAAGTCTTGTGAGACTACGAATGGTCTTCTTTTCGTTTCCGCTGTGTAATGTCTCTCCAGCAATTTGCAAGTACGGAATCCGTAGGAAGTCTAAAAAATATTAGAAATAATTAACAAAACTACCTACTATGAAGTGCATGACGTCGTGGGTTTCATTCATATTGTGTAGGTAAGTTATTATTTACTCATTACATAAATAATGCCATTCTTCTTGTTGTTCTTCTGATCGACATATGATGTAATGATATTTGTGTTTTATCTCCCATAGTTTCAACAAATCTTCCTAATAATAAATTGATAACACTGGCCAATGAAACTCATCTTCAAAATAACGACTTAAAAGTTCATGTTTTCTTCAATTAATAGTGATTTAACAATAACGTTACCGGTAGAAAGTGATATTGGTATTATTATACAGTTTTTCCCACATAATTGCGATACAATTCGACAACACAAACCGGCATAATTAATTATTTCTCGGGAGCACGTTATCCATATGTATTATAGTTCAAATGACACTGACGTACGTGAGAAGCGAGTCTACCAAATTTGGTAGACTTTATTTGAGCCATGCGGTGAGGCGTGATGTGTCATCTAGACGAGTATATAATCTAAGCAAATAAATATAATATTTTATATAAGTAGTTTTTGAAACACTACATAGTTTTGGCATTTAAAAAAGCAAATACACCTACTAACACGGAAATGAAGATAAGTATTTTTTAATCCGTTCAAGGTTATAACGGTCTCAGCATATAGGTATTTATCATAATTATGTGATATCTTGCGAACAGTATCCCATTTAGATATGGTACGCGTCACAATCGTGAGACTATCAGTGTGTGTATTGCTGATAATTCATAGAGATAACACTAAAATGCCTATTTACATATATTATCTGATAAGGGCCGAGAATTCGAATTATATATAAATACATCTGACGATACAGTCGTTTGGTTCGGTTTGGTTTCGAGAACACCACTACAATAAATTGAAATATAATTCTATGCTACCGTATGCGAGTTCTAAGGCCCCGAGATTGAGTAAAAGCAAAATGCAAGTTTACCAAATGCACTCGTGCATTTCAGGGAGTGACGGCAACTCCAAAATCGCCATTGCAGCCGTGACATCCATTTTTATCAGGAAAAGAATCAAAAGAAGAAGGAAATTTTTGGGCCAATCAAAATTTCACTTAACATGCTACCGGCTCTCCGAACAATCCGGCAAATCCTGTCGGCCGGGCTGCCGCCGGTATAGTGTGTAGGAGGCATTACAACATTCAAAATACAATTATTTAAAGAATTCTGTCATTTCACGTAGACATCGCAAACTAATTTTACGTAGTAGCAACTAATGACGAATCAGCGAATTACAAGGACTAGAAAGCACGTGAAACTTAGAAATGTTTTTTAATTTTGAAAATTATACTTCAAAGCACCGAAAGCAAAACATAACAAAATACTACATGGTCTATGAGTGCGTAGAAGTACCTGTTAATTTATACGGTTCAACCTGGACAGTTCACATAATATTCTCTCGACTTTTTTCCTTCAGTCCTGTTATCGCGTTGTAATTTGTATGTTTTATTGTCTCCAAGCTTTTCCAAACCTATATCACTACATAGTATAAAACAAAGTCGCTTTCTCTGTCCCTATGTCCCTTTGCATGCTTAAATCTTTAAAACTACGCAACGGATTTTGATGTGGTTTTTTTTTTAATAGATAGAGTGATTCAAGAGGAAGGTTTATATGTATAATACGTACATATTTTAAGTTTAATATAAGACAACTGTCGCTCTGTATGACCCTGTCGTATATTCGTCTTGGAAGATCCGGAAGTTGTCACTGATATCCCTACTAACTGCGGTTGAATTATTCTCATAACGCCACGCACTCGACAAGTCACCGACTATTCTAAACAATTGCCGCAACCCTTCCGGTGCAATTAAAAACAAACTGCAAAAAATAACTGCCAGCCAAATTTAGCGACGATTTTGCGCTGTTGACAAGTTAATTTTTATTACAGACAATAATACGAATGACTTACACCCGAACACAGGAACGCAACTTAAATATTATGTTGCACTTAACTACGTAAATCTTGCTTAAATGTACTGGCTAAGTGGGCCGTTAAGAGCAACTTATTATTTGAATGGCGTTCGAGTATTCGGGCGTTAGAGTATTTATAATATAGAGCAGTGATTCTCAACCACTGTGACGCGGCACTTTTGTGTGCCGCCAAATTTCAAAAGTGTGCCGCCAAATTTTGCAAATATATAATAATGTTAATATTATTAAATTATATCATTTAAGAAGAAACATATTTTTAACATTAATATTTAAATCCACAAAAAAGTTAATTATTTTATTATTTGCTTTGCAACGCGTTTTTTCTTAGTGCCAAATTATGATGAAGCGGCGTGCATAGCAATAGGAATATGTCTCAAGGCGCTCTTTGTGTGCCGCCAAATTTTGAAATCGTTAATATGTGCCGCAACAAAAAAAGGTTGAGAATCACTGATATAGAGGGAGCGCTGTCATACATTCGCGTTTTGAAAAACGTAGATATTTTCAATTTCGTTATGTTAGTAGCACACCTATGTATATTAGTGAACATTGAACTAATTATTTAGCAATAAATTGCTATAAGATCCTTTGATAACCGAAATTATATTTAGCTATTATCCTTTTAAAACAAGTTTGAGTGGGATTAAATAGCCCTAAAATATTTATGTTAACTTTTCTTTTCCAAGTAATTCATGTATGTTGGACAACCTGTCAAATATCAGTCAGCAGGGCAGAAAAAGGTGGCCCGGCACCACCATTTTTATCTACATTTTTGGAGTACCAGCGCTCACTCTATAGGTATTAAAGATACTTTAAAACGAATGGTAAGGTTAAAAGAGAAATATAATATTTTATATTACTTGTATTGGAAACGCTTACCGCCTTATTCATAGATAGTCATTAACCTATTTGAATTATCGAATATTTTGCCCTTTAGAATGATATTTGACTTCAGTTTGAGCAAAGAAGCCAAAAAAAATCAATAACTAATATAGGTTTTTGAACTAGCTATGAAACCGATCTGTGTCTAAGGTCGATAGGATATAACTATGATTAAGAGTGATATTTTCCTGCTATCCATATCAGAGATTTGATGCCGAAATTGCAGTAAAACAATATTACAACCATCTTATAACAAAAAAGTGGGTGGATGAGCACTGTTCACAGACTATGTAAAGCCGTAAATAGATGTGATAAGTGCAACCTTCACCTTAGAGAAATGCCACCGTTATCTGTACAGTTGAAGGTGTGATGTGTACATTTGTATGCACTTCAACATTATTTAAACATTGTATATCTCCTTTTTTAGTAATTTACAAAAAAAAACTGTAAATGTATTGAGATATGTTTTGACTGGATTTTCAACAACTGGCATGTATGCAAGGGCGGTTGCACCTTTTATGCCAGGGGGTCATATAATTCATGTCAGATATTACACGGGGGGATCATGTAGTTCATGTCAGAACACTTGTCCGATTAAAATCCTCCAATTTGTAATGTATGTATGTATGTATGTATCAGCCCATATATGTCCCACTGCAGGGCATGGGCCTACTCTACAATCGAGAATACAATTGAGAGTGGTTAGGCCATATAGTCCACCACGCTGGCCTAGTGTGTTGGCATTGGCCGTAAATGTGTAGATCAATAATATAACCTTTTAACTGTAAACAGCTAATTACTTTAGGCTGAATATTATCTTTACTGTCATATAAATTGTATCTCCTTTATGATCTCTATGTTTGTCTAGTTTTAATGGAAATATACTTTTTTTTTTAAGTTACTCTTTGGAAATAATTTATATTATTCATAACAAACATATTGCTATAACAAACAAACATGGTTGTCTGTATGTTTGTATCAAACAAAAGCTACAGCACAAAATTTGTTTCAAAATAAAGTGTTGAAGGTATCTTAAAATCTGATACAACTCTGTTGTCATATGCATGGTTTGTCTTTATTGGGGTTCATAAAAGAAATTCAATATAAATAATGGAACAAATTGTGATACGCTAATGGGAGATCTTGGTGTTCAAGACCCATATCAACATAGTTGCATATTGTATTTGTCAATATTTTTATACTAATAATTATGTGAATTGAATTTATAACTTGTGAAATCCCACAAATCGGCTGATAATTATAATTTCTGGCTTTTTTTTACCTTGTTTGCACAGAAAATATGGTTGCTAGCAACATAGAATTTGATTGTTATAAAATGTTGCTGCAGTAAATTAATTTAATTAAAAATATATAAAAAGTATATTTTCCGGTAATAAGGAGGTCGTGTAATAAGGAGGTTTTTAACATACAACTTCCAGGACACCAGACAGGAAAACAGAAGACGCAAACAAAATTTTAATTAACCGCGCAATCATTTCTATGTACAATGTACCATAAAAATTTATGATTTTTAATTCAAAAATAGAATGCGCAAACATAGATATTACTTCACCGCACTAGACGCCTCACGCGATATGTTAATGTGCCTGATGCCAGGTTATCTTTCGGCATTCATGACAAATTGCTTGTTATTCACATAATTATGTCCTTGTACTTACTTTTCTACCAAGTGTCGCACCACCATAAATACCAGAGCTAACGGTATAGGGATAAAAACGTGCGTATAATCGGTGTAGTCCACTGCCTTGTCGGGCCCGGGCGCTATGTCTTCCCACGTAGTATTAGGTGGTAACCAAACGTCTTCATTCCAAAACTTATCGAGAAATTGCCTCAACATTGTATTTCACACTATTTCTCTCTTAATTTTACTAATTGTGATTTATAAATCCTAAATTTATTCAGCAGAAGAGCTAATGCTCAACACACAACACACAACACCTTCACTGTTCACAGTAGGTTCGAAAATGTGACAGTTCAGTTAAGGCATTGCAAGGTTATTTAATTCTTACTATTTTAGAAAAACTGCATAGCAATAAAATTACCTTTTCCTGTATATTATTTATAATTGGCCGATTTAGTCTCACATAAAACGTGTGATTAGTTTTAGTTATGAATTATATAACATAACTCATAAATATAATAAAATGTACCATGAGTTTTTTGATATAGTAACCCAAGCATGTTCACCTCAGAGCAATGAGTAATATAGAAAGAGCCTGAAAATTACTCATATACTTATTCTGCTTTTTCCAATGGGCCAAATCATGGGAGAGAATGAGACAAATAGTATGTGCTAAGGACGGCTCATGTTCACTGATGAAACGTCAAATTGCTATGTTGTCTATGATTACGCGACCGAATTAAAAAGTGCGGTTATGTGAAATGTTACAAACGGCCAAAGCGCCGACACAATTTAGTGACGTATTCAATAGTGATTTGCTGCACATTTTATCGATAATATAAATAACGTATATTTTAGTTTACTAGCCATGTTACATAAATTGGCTTGTACTTTAAAATACCTACCCGGTAGTGTAGTGGTAAAAGCACTCGGCACTGCGCGAGGGCTGTGGTCTAGGATACTATTCATAATTTTCGATATCGTCATGTCCATGGCAAAAAAAAATCTCTTTTTTTACATTTACATGCGGAAGTTTCAACTGCTAATTCAAAATGGGTTTTCATGGGAGTTATCTTATATTTTTGCTAGTTTTTTTTTATCTTAGTAACAAATGAGGACACCAGAGAACACCTCTTCAAAAAAAGTAGATCATTGTATTATATTTTTTATTCTGTAGCTACAAAGATAAGACACAAGTTTTTAATAAATAAAAAAATGGCTATGGATTTGAAATAAATAATAATGATTCATGTATGAATATCTACCACTGTGTCTACAAATTTGCTATAAATAAAGTTCATGTATCGATATCGATAAACTATCAGAAGAGATCACAGCACAATTACTTCTTGTTGTCAAAATTAGAGTGTACGTTGAAATGTCAATAGCGCTACTTCTATGTTATTCATTGTTCTGAGTTCACTCCTTCGATCAAATATACACTATACTCCATCGGTTTAGGTACTTATCTAAGGGTGAGTTGCAGGAAAAGTCCTGCTAAAGATAGAGGTAAAGTTAACTTTAGCAGTGTCTTTGACCATGACCCACTGAATTTGACAATCCGTCTGTTGCACCACTGTAGGAATTGCTAAAGGTAAAGTTAAACGGGTGACCAGGAAAAAAACGTTTCAACACCCCAAAACGCTACAGGGGTAATTTTTTATCAGTGACAACACTTCAATACAAATTTCAATTTTCTTTGAAATTGTGAATCTGTGTCATTTTTAAATCAAAAGTGCTATAAAGTTCACAATACTGTTTCAATTATAGGAATTTGCGACGATATTTAGATACTGGGAGGTGACAATGCAAATATTATGATGCCGGTTGTCGCCAATTTTGTATAGGTCTACCAGAATCTCATGGCATTTTGGGAAATTTGAATTTACGCATTGCAACACTGGGGTAATTGGATGAACATATTTTGATACTTTCAATAATTGTAATAATTTATTATTTCAAATTGACATTATTTTTTTAGTACAACTTTGTAAATAAAGTATATAATGTTTTAAGTAAAAATATATAGGTTATTTAAACATTAAAATTACTTCAAAATTGTACTTTTAGATTAATAGCCAATTAAATAGGCAAATAAGTTTTTTTAGTTTTAAATTATAATATACATATGTGCCTTACGAGTATTTATAATATAGAGGAAGCGGAGGGAGTACTTTCAAAACGTAGATAAACATGGTGATACCGAGCCACCAGTTTCGTTTTAATTCTCTCTTTTTATTAGTTCTCACTTAATCAAACAACTTTCAACTTCCAAATTGTAAGTAGTTTGATTATTAGTCGGTAATATTTAAATAACTATGATTTCGATAAATGTTATACGAAAGATGCAACATTGTAAAATAAAAACGTACAATTTTATTTTCAGTCTTCTTTATTTCATTAACACTTTAGTCAGAGCTTACTTCTAAATACTCTTCCTGTACATATTCTGATGAAGACGATGAAGATAAAGGAATAATAATAAACCGTTCCTTATCTAAAATCTCTGGAAACTCCTGTAAATAGGTATTTAATGCATTACTGTTTAGTTTCAAAAAATGATATCAAAGTATATACGATAAAACACATGCACATACAGTGCCCTCCAAAAGTTAGTTGAAATTAATTCACCTTTACAATGATGTCACGTAATTTCTAAAATACGCAGTTTCAATAAAAGAACTGTTTACTATTTATGTTCGGATACTCTATTCTAATACATACAGTATCGAATTTCTCGAAATTCCATTTGCTTTCTTTCTTAATCAATGTTTATATACTCAGCACTTGAATTGTGTGCGTCAAAAGTCAGTTGAAATGGAAAACTTTTAACGATTTCCGAGAATCTCGTGGTTTTAAACTCATTTACCAATATTGTTAGGGCAGTTTGGGTAGTTTATACTTATTAATAAGATATTGTGAGGTGATATGACTGTTTTAGAATAAATAATGGCTCCAAAGTGAAAATAACACGTAGAAGATAGAACAAAGATGATTGGTAAATAGAAAATAAATAAAAGAAAATAGTGCTGAGGGAAAATTATTCAAAGTTAGTGAAGAAGATAAGCGAATAATAATGCCGAAGAGTTTGGAATGTCCTAGTCTTGCAGATAGACCACGGTAGAGGCGTCCTAGGTCTACTAATTCTGTTGATGATCGACAAATTGTGCGGCAGTGTAAAATTAATCCCAAGATTGTGATACGAGTGATCAAAAAATAGTAATAGAAAGCAGGAACCATGGTTTCTATAACTACTACCAGGCGATGTCTGCATGATGATAATTTACGAGGTCACGTTGCCAGATAAAAACCTCATAGCATCGATCCATAAAAAAGATGGTAAGAGTTCGCCCGCAATTATTTAGATAAACTAATAGACTTTTGGAATAAAGTATTTTTTCGCGATGAATCAAACTTCTAACCGTTTGGAAAAAGAGGTTGGCAAACTGTATGTCGTAGGAGCAATGATAACTCTTACGACGACAAGCACTTGCAGCCGACTGTAAAACACGGCGTTGACAGTATGATGGTTTGGGGGTCTTTTTCTTGGAATGGTGTGGAACTGACTGCAAATAATTGGAGGCAGATGACATCACAGATCTATTGTAATATTTTCCATGACAATTTATAATAATCTGTTGAACATATGTGGTAAAGTCAATTTTTTAAGTTCCAACAAGACAACAATCTGTAGCATACAGCAAGGATAACTGAATAATATTTTGAAGATAACGAAGTAGACTTACTGGGATGGCCTTCAATATTACTCGACCTTAACTCTATTTAACATTTGTGGGATTAATTGACCCGAGAATCCCTGTTTCCATAAAAAGCAACAGGAATTTGTTGAAAAATAGAATTCATGAAACATGGTCGACTATACCGGTCAAAACTTTACAAAATCTTGTAGAATCAACACCTGGACGATTTAAAGCAATTCTACAGAATAATGGCGGCCATAAAAAATATTAAAAGTTAAGACAGTGGCAAATATAACAATCCCTAAAATATTTTTTCATCAATTTCAACTAACTTTTGCCACCGCAATTTTACTGTTTCTGTACATAAATTATTATTAATAACGTTATTATGCACCTTTTATTGATAGACATATTCAAAATTGATTAAATTTTAATAAACAGTTTAAAAAACAATGATTTGAATTGGTTTATCATAATTTCCCTTACATTTATTACATTTTTGATCATTTCAACTAACTTTTGGAGGGCACTGTATCTAACACTAACCAAAGAAAAAATGAAGTATCAAAACTATTCACTCCAACTTACTTGTTGAAACGACGTCGATTTAAAAATCGACGATTTTGTTTAAATTTGGCCGAATTATTCACGGATCTGGCCATAAACTTTGTAAACAATGTGTCGCACTTGTGATTGTAGAAATAATTTGTACATTTTCGCTACGAAAGGATAGAAATCTTAAAATATTCACTTCGAATGACATAACTCAAGTTTTGAATCAGCTGTTGACCGATGGTATTGCCACATAAAATAATTATGTTTTTTTTTAATTTTATGCCATGAGATTCTGGTAGACCTATACAAATAATACCAAATGAGTGTAAAAAAAGAGATTATAATTAATTGCTATTGCTATGCGGCAGGCCACATAACATGAAAAACTGATGACTGATGAAAAAAAGGAAAACCATGCAACAAGGTGATCTTGTACAAATATGTCATTTATGTTACTTCCAAAGACATAACCCAACACACTTTATTGAAGTATCGTCACTTGAAGAGCCCATAATATGTCTCGTAGTAAATACATTAATCCATTTTAATTCTTCTATAAAAGCGCTGTGTCAAAATCAAGTAATGGCAGGTTATCAGTGTTTTGATAGTTGACATTTTACAGACATGTCCGTAACTTTAGCCCTTAACCGCCCGAAACTGTGGAGCTAAAGGTAATGTTATTTGTGACGTCATTTTGTCAAGAGTTAGATTTCTGCAACCCGAAAATGGTGTAACTGTAACTTTGACGGTTGATTTGACGTTTGCTACAGGCAAAGTTACTTTCTGCAACTCAGCCTAAATGTAAACAAACCATAAAAAAGGTTATTTCACATTGCCATTTCTCATTTCAAAATTAATTGAAGACAAAAAAAATGTTTACGTAAATGTAAAACTACAATACATGTTCAATTTTATTATAACGATTATAATTATGAATGTGTAAGCTTGGAAACAATTAAATTATGTGAGATCATAATTAAATTACCTAAATTAAATTATCTAATTTTACATAATGCAGTCTGTCTATTAAAAAAGACCCAAACACTCAGGCATCCAAAACATTTTCATAAACGTTACAAGAAATATTATGCTACAAAATCGAGAAGTACAACTTTATCGTAATGCGACTATTTAAATGAAAAATAATGCGTTAAGTCGGATAACTAAGCATCATCGTATGTTATGTGTGGCAGCCAATTATTATTCATTGCGATAATGTACTTACTGTTTTCGTGAAGTGGTGAAGTATTTACAAGTGTTCATCGTTGTTCTTTACTGTTTTAGTTATTATTTGTTATAAGCTGCTGTTAATTGTTGTTAATACTTGTTACTTGGTTGACTAAAAAAATATTCGTAAATTCGACATTGCAATAAAATGTTGAACAACCATGCGTCACGTGTTCTGGTTTGTTTACATTTAGTTAAGTACTTAAACCGATGGAGTATAGATACACAGTTCCCTGTAAAAGTTCTGTTAAAAAGTGGCACCGATGCATGATATGAAAAAAAGTAAACAAAAAGATCACATATTCCAAATATATTAACACAAATTCCACCTTATTTCTGGAGCTTAAAGTAGCTTTTCACATAATATTATCTAAAGTTCTGCGACGTTTTAGAAGCAACGGTCGGTGTGTGACTGAAGGCGAAAGAGTGCTTAAAGCACTCTTTTTTTTGATAGTTTATCGATATCGATACATGAACTTTATTTATAGCAAATTCGTAGACACAGTGGTAGATATTCATACATGAATCATTATTATTTATTTCAAATCCATAGCCATTTTTTTATTAATTAAAAACTTGTATCTTATCTTTGTAGCTACAGAACAAAAATATAATACGAATATACTTTTTTTGAAAAGGTATTCTCTGATGTCCTCAGTTGTTACTAAGATAAAAAAAGAAACTAGCAAAAATATAAGATAACCTTAAAACCCATTTTGAATTAGCAGTTGAAACTTCCGCATGTAAATGTAAAAATAAACATTACATGTGTGATTGCGTTACTCTGCTAGTACGCAAAGCCTCTAAACTTATGCATAAACCTTATAAAATGAAAGTGACAAAACAAAATTTGCGGTCCTTATCATGGTTTCACATAATTTTGTAGGGGAACACTGAGTGTAACCAAACAAATAAGACGTGCGGTTTGTTATAAACTTGAATTACTGAGTATTTTACGAATATTTGCGGTCAAAAATGTATGTAAAAGAGTGTTGAAACTGATTATAAGACAAAAGGTATGGTGTGCTGCTTTATTATTGGCTGTGATAGCCGATCTAAACGATAATATGAAAATATAACCTCTCACTGGTAAGTGCATTTTATTTAGTATATTGGTAGAAATAAATGTAGACGTTCATTATTACTAACATCTGCAATTAGTATTTCATAGAATACATTGAAAAATAGGATTATATTTGCATAAAAAATACGTATTTTAAAAGTATTATCCGACCAAATTATCTTGACTTTGTTTATTATGACAATCTGTATACTACTCGAAGAGGACGCCATTTTGTACATGATTTTAAATTAGTTGGATTATATTATGTTTCGGGATACCAGCTTATAACAATTTGCATTTCCTGGTTTTATGGTAAATTAAACCATCATTCATTTTATTTCAGCTTTTCAAAAGGTTTATCTTCGCGTGTTTTGTGGATCAAATTAATAGGATGTGACGGAAAATTAGACAGCTGGGTAAACACACTCGTTGAAAAATTGCATTCAGAAGACTAAGCATATTATAACTTTCTTAAAACCGTTTTCTCTCCCGCCACTCGAAATAAAGGTAAACTATAATCTATTTAATCCATGGATGTAGTATATAAACAGGATTGCGCACGAAGAAAATGGTGTCATCCTGAAATAAGACATGTGCATGTAGCATAAGGTTTAATTTACTATGGTAAATGACATGGAGGAAGGCCGAAACCGAGTGAGACCGTATGAGGGGGTTTTATCCCTTTTCATTTGCAAGCCAGACCAAAAAAATATTTTATCTAGTAGATTATTTTACATTCGCGAAAAGGTAATTAGTTCGATAAAAAAATAAACACAGAATATCTATAGTAACATATAGAAAAATATTATTATTTAACTTTATTTATGGGTCCATAAACGAATTCATGGCATTACAATGGAAGGTTAAATGCATGATAGGAGAATTTGTAATTATAACTCTGGCCACTTGATAATAAAAATAAAATATGTCATGGCTTATACGAAATGTCACAGGTGTACAATTTCAAATTATTTTCGATATTTATTAACGGAAATTGGTTAAAAAGTGTTGCAAAATGATTTGTATAAGTGAATAATATAGTGGTTGTTGTATATCGATTCAAAAGTGAGTGGTTTCATGAGATTTACCATTTTTGTTTACAAACATTCGCTACGGTGACCATAATAAAACCCGCCTTAGAACTTTTCTGATCGACAATTCAAAGTTCAGATGAATTATTGAATAACTTTTAATCTGCTTGAATATTAAAAGCAGTTCTTTTTTCTTTACAATTTTATTATTAAAGTAATGTTTAATTTATACACGTTAATTTGCATCCTACTATGTTTTAAGTGAAAATAAACACGATAAAAGTTTTTCTAATACAATTGATCATGAATTAAGTATGATTAAAAAATATTTATTTATTGCGATAGTTTTTATTTACTGAGTGATGTAAGATTTCGGCACGAACGTATTACACTAACTGGTCCACTGTCTGCTACATTTTCACGCCTAAGCCACTGAACCGATTTTGATAGAATTTCATACAGAGATAGATTAGACCTTGGGTAAGGGCAAAAGGTTACCTTTTATTATATAGACAACGCTTGAAGGGGTTGAACAAAGAGATGGCAGTATGTATGGAAAAATCTAAACTGTTGAAGTTACAGATGTCAAACTTTACTCATTTATGAACAAAAATAACTGCACTCTTTATGTTCTTAAAGTTAACCATAAAGGGGTTGAAATGTTACATAAAAATTTAAGCCGTTACAGTTATGGAAACCTTATTCCAAATGAAAAATAATGGCGTGAATAATATAAGAAATATAGTATTATGGGGTCGAAATAAGGGATGAAATATAATACATAAAATCATTTTTTTTTGTAAATATCTAATAATATGGCAGAAAGGAAGAAACTCCTTTGTTATTGAACCGATTGGTCTGAAATTCGAAATTTAAACCTCCCCTTTAAATTGAGATTCAGAATTATAGTTATCGCCGCCATTTTGAACTTTGTTAATGATTCAATTAAGATATTTGTTAGGTATGAGATGGTAAGACAACTACGTTGCCGTTAGGTTTTACAAGATTAGGTATGAATAATAACGTGTATCTGGTATTAAGTAGGTCAGCGATGCTCCTAGCTAGTGGTCCTGGCCTGTCCTAAAATAGGTGCTACGAGTATACGACCTCGGCCCCCGAACTACTGCAATCACTACCAACTTTCCCCTCCGTGGCTGTAGTATCCATCTCTATATTCCATACTTTCCTTTCCAACAACATCTTCTAGCCGCAAACTCTATTTCCTTTCCCCAGTTAAAGACGGACAGCAGCGTCATCAACGCGAACCCTCCTGCACTCGCGAACCCGCCTGCCAAGCGTGGTTAGTATTGGCATATACAATAAAAAAGCCTAATAGTTGTTAAAACCAGGACCAGGACTCCAGTCCGCGGCAGCCCCGCTATTCCTGGTTATGGTAGCGGCCACGGTAACGGCGGGGCAGAGGGTGGTAAGAATCTCTGGGTTGACCCCAGCTACCACCCCCGACGACGACTGGCACTGATAACACACAAAATACTCACTTTGTGAACAGACGAGAAGATTGTTAACTGAATTTTGCTGTCAATAAAGATTTATTATTATTATTTTCATTTTTCATTTCACCTATTAAAAGTATACGTATAAAACTATGATTTTGAACTTTTTTGCTAGGTCCTAATGGTCCAATATTTTGGTTTGGTCAAATATTTTTTTACTCGGTTAGACAATATCACGTTTGTTACCTCAAAAACAAAATGCTTTATTCGACTTTATATTAGCCAATTTGATTAAAATTCCTGTATATCCCAAAAAATATAGTCACCCTATAGGAACGGGACACATACCCCCTTCCTACACCTCTCGCTCGGCTCGTTTTTCCGATGTCAGTGCGCAGTCCTGTTTATATACTACGTCCATGATTTAATCTAAATAATAAAAATCCAGAGTATTCATCCTTGAGACGAAAATGAATGAAACCTCTTCTATAATCAGTCTCCCGGCAGCCTGTCTTCATAAATTGTCCTCCTGTGTATTAAGTGAAGCTACAACATGCATAATCTATAAATTATAAAATGTAGTTTCGAAGTCAGTTAAGTTGTATTTTTCAAATTTGAAGTATGTATTCGAAAAAATTACAAAAATGCACCCAGTCCACCAAGCTTAATACTTCTTTATTTTTTTATTTATTTTTTTTAGACACAAACAGTCGTGTTCGTCAACAAAAACAAAGATTTTATGTTTACAACTTACAGACTTTGAGTGCCAAAACTTAAAGTCAATGCAATAAATACCCAATCCACACACGCCTTGACCCGAGGCGTCACGTTACCTTACGTTATTTCAATTTATATTTTGTTCTGCACATATTAATTACATATATTTTATTCTTTAATTAATTAGATTTAATTTTTACAGATGACCGAATCCGAAACTGTGGGGAATAACAAAGAGTGCTGAAAGGACACATGAGCCTGATATGGATGAAAACAAAAAGTACATAAATGTATTTTTGAAAAATCAATATTCCAGGAAAAAAAAAGCCAGATGATTAAAAAAATGTACAAGCGCTGTATTATTACACATTCGATACTTTGCTATATCATTTTATTTTAATTAAGATATAGAAAAGAAAAAAATATGTAGGTATATTTTTTTTCCATTTTGTTACATTTGAGAAATGTTTAGGTCTATATCAATAGGTTTTCTGTACCTTTGTTATTTACGATTCGTTTGTAGAAACTTGTTATTAGGAACTTAATTTATGGAAATATTAAGTATATTGTAAACACTTGTTTGTAAGCTTTCTTAAAATAAATAAATAAAATAAAGTAGGATGTTATTCTATCCTTAGTAGTTACGTTACTATGTATTCTCTGATCTTCTATAATTTATAGAACACTCGCCAGGTTTTGTTTCTATGTATATATTATCATTACTAGCTGTGTATTATTCGAGTTACGTAAATGATATAAGTATTAATAATTATACAAGGCCAACTTTCCTTTTTTGCTTTCTAACCTTTGTGAAAATATTGCAAAACGTCACGTTGTTTAATACTGACGCCCTTCATCCGCATCATTCATCGCACCTGGTTAGACGCCAGATGTAAAACGTGAGGCCGCGGTTTCGATGCCCGTTCAAGAAGAGACAAATATTTGAGTGACTTGATATTTTTTTCAAATCGGGGTGTTAGTGAGACCAAAAAGTCTCTCGTAGTTTCTGATACCCACGACACAAGATTATCATTTGTAGGGTCAGGTCTATGAATTTGAATGTTGCGTCTATTTATTTATTTAGTTAAAATATTTTTAAAATATTTATGGGAAAATATATGACCTGGCATCCCTGCTTTTTTCTTTACTTTATGTCTGTCCCTTACGGTGGAACTCGAATGTCGAGTCCATTTGATGCTACGTCCATGGTACAAATACTTGTGTATGCGTGTGTCAAATGCATGCTGGATTGTGTAATGTTTTATTTATTGATATAATGTACTTTTTATGCATTATTATGAAAATCTTTTTTTATGTTAAATGAGGCAAATAAAACTTTTTGTTTGATATGTCTATGTCAGAAAAAACAAAATGAAAAAGAAAAAATACAATTTGACAACAGAGTATGTATGCGTGTACAAATACTTGTGTATGTATGTGTGTGTGAAATGCATGGTAGTGTGTGTAATGTTTTATTTTTTGATTTAATGTACTTTATAAGCATTATTATTGAAAAATATTAGCGTTCTGCAGCGGCGTAGCTAGCATAGGTGGCACCCGGGGCGGATTTTGTAGGTGTCACCCCAAAACTCAAACACAATGTATAAAATAAAAAGTAATAATCGTTTACGTTTTATTAAAATAAGAGTATTACAAATAGTAGTATATTATGTAAAACAGTATGCCAAAATTAAAATTTCTTCCTTCTAGCTTTGACACTTGCGAACTCCGAAATCACGTCTTCAAAATTTATATTTTGTGTTGCTTCATGTTCTATTGTTAAAATACCAAGATTATTTAATCTGGTTTCAGTCATTGTAGACCGCAAGTAATTTTTTATTAATTTCAATTTGCTGAAACTTCTCTCACATGAAGCAACTGATGCACATATTGTTATAAATAACTTTAGTGCGACCGTTAGATTCGGAAGAGATTCTGTAAAATCCCATTCCACAATGAATTTTAAATAGTCCAGTGTCACCCAATTAGAGACAGTAATATTAGCCGCTTTTATATGTCTTCTCAATCTTGGTATTTCTAAAAGTAGTTCTGTTTCTGATACTTCATCGTAAAGGTTAGTAAATTTTGATATTGCAAATTTTAACTGTTCAGTGTTTGCCGAAAGCAAAGTCTTCGACTGTACAACCTCAAATAATGAAACTACGTCTTTAATGGACTTTACTCTTGTTTCGAGTTCAATATTGAATCTGTCAAGACATTCTAACATGTCCTTTTGAAGTTCCGCTCTAAGTGTTAGTCCAGCATCTGTGGACGATGCTAACTCACCGGGCATGCGCTTCTTGCGACGAATTCGTCGTTCCATCGAAATGTTGTATTCTTCCGATTTTCGTACAGCAAAATCTATTGCCTCTTCTGCTAGATGCAACCGTTTCTCTCCAATGAATAGACGAAGTACTTCTAGTTTTATGATTATTTCATCAACACATAATCCTTTGCTTTGTAATGCAATCTGAGCATAGTTCACTTCCCTTAGCACATCATTCCAGAAGAAAAGAAAACAAAGAAATGAGAAATTGCACACAGCAGGGATAAGATTTTGTGCACCACCTCTTGTTTCTAAATTTACGTCTTGGTCACATAGTTCCTCAATTGCAGATATTATTCCATCAAAATTTTCAGTCAATACTTTTACTGCACCATAATGAGCACTCCAGCGCGTTGTTGAAAGTCTTTTAACAGATGCTTTGCTGTGATTGAGGAGCACCTCCCAGCGGCTTGTGGAGGTTGAAAAAAAGTTAAATATTGTCTCCACTGCTCCGAAAAATGTAACACAAGTCACATTTTGTGCGAACGAATGCTGGCCGCATAAATTAATTGAATGATCAATGCAACCAATAAAAATTGCTTTATTGTTTTTTTTCTTTTATAATAGCTTGCACTCCCCCGTGTATACCACTCATAACTGCAGCATTATCATAACCTTGAGAACGACACATCATAATATCTAAGCCATCGTTTTCAAGCTTCTTTAGTATTTCAGCGCTTAAATCAGCTGCTTTTTTCCATGCAAGGGAAAAAATCCTAAGAATACTTCTTTGACTTCTACTTTTCTACATTGCTTTTCTATTATTAATTTTTACATAACGAATTACTTCAGACATTTGATCGACATGTGAAACGTCAGGTGTGCTATCAAACATAATTCCGAAATATTTGGCCAGTTTAATTTCGTTGACAAGCTGACATTTAACGTGATTAGCTAAAACATTTATGAACTCATTTTGTATTTCGGGCGATAAATATGTTACTTTATGTGATTTTTCCTGCTCCAAATATAATATATGTTCTTTAAGTACATCATACTTTGAAAGCAGCTTAACTAGTTCTAAGAAATTACCTTTATTGGATGACCCTTGGGTTACATCATGTCCACGAAATGCTAGGTTTTGTTTCGCCAAAAACAAAGTTATATCAAATAATCTAGATAACAGATTTTTCCACTTCTGTTTTTCCGTATTCATTAATTGCAAGGTTGCGTCATCTATTGTGGTGTGAGATTTTAATCTCATTTCCAAAGTTTTCCAATTTTCGAAATTTTCTAAATGTTCACATGAAGTTTCATGGTCCAATACTTTAGGATTTAGTTTCCACCATTTCTGAAATCCAGTTGTAAATGTTCTTTGTATGTTACTGACAGCAAATAAACGGCAGCAAAAACAGTACAGATTATTTGATATAGGAGAAAATACCATCCATGATCGTAGAATTTTTTCACCACTAGGCATCTCTTTATAAAACCATTCCTGTGAAAGATGACGAGAATCTCCTTTAATCTTTGAACCATGACGAGATACAGTAGGGAACGGTCCTTCTTTGTTCTGGAAATGTTCACTGCCCTTTTTTATTATGTCAATGCGAACATTATTGGGAACCGGTAAACTCCAATGTGAAATATCCCTCAAGTGTTGCACAGATTCTTCGAAGCTAATGCTGTCTGCAAAAGTAGCATTAACGGTGTCATTGTCATTATTTGATTTGGTTCCGTCGAGGAAATGGGTTGTCTTCAATGATTCTGTATTGTCGCTGTTGCTATCTGAATGTGAGTCTTCAAGATGTGAATCATTACTTTCGTCAACAGGAGACTCGGGTACTTTAATTGAACCTTGGCCGCTATCTGCTTTTGTGACATATTTGAAAAGAGATCCAGACATGCTCTGAATTTGATCCATTTTAGCCTTTTTGGCTTTTCTCTGTTGAAACCCGCTTTGTCTTTTCGAAGTATGAATTCCCCGAGGCATATTTCGTTCTGGGTATCCTAAAAAATATTTTTTGTTTGTAAGTGATACGTTGATTTTATAAACAAATTGTAACGGTAAATAAACACCTAGGTACACGTTACGTAACTAGCTTTGTGAAATATATATTTATATAAATTAACAATCCTGCATCTGGGTGTAAATATGTATTTAAGTAGGTATTTTTAGAAAATACTAGTTAAATACTCCACCGTTAATTGTGATATCCTTAGGTGATATCCGTATAAATACTCGTGGTAGTGCTCGAGCTACTCATCTCGGAGCCGAATCAATGTACGTGAAGATGTATGATTATAATTACCTACTTTTTATCATTAATCTAAACTTAATATAATCCGTTTGGATCAGAAAATAATAATAAATAAGTATATTAATAATTAATAAACATTATTACCTTAAGTCTCTAAAGTATGATCGTAAAACTTGTAGATCAAATAATCTAAGATACTGCTACTAGATACTAAACGAATTAAAAAAGTTAGTATCACCTTTAATAAAAAATACTTCACTTACCTTGTTTATTTTCTTCAAGAATCGACTATTAACTAGGTTTATTTATTATAAATATAAGATACGAAAATTGTCGTTTATAATATCTAATAATTAAAAAACACTTTGCACTAGACGTTCACACGTTCACGCAAAAGAATATTGAAATGAATGCGGTCGAAAACAAAAGAATTTGTCTAATCCACAATACAAGTGACGAGCTCTATATCGAGAGAATCCCCTAAGTAGCGTTGGTTATACGCGAACAAGAAGCTTATACCCAAATGGAGATTGCATTCCGTATAAAACACTGAAGCACAAAAATTTGACCTTGAATGACGTCGCTGTTATCTTCTATCCTTTTCTTTAGAGTGACAATGAATGAAAATGACATTATGTTCATTCATTGTCACTCGATAGAAAAGGATAGAAGATAACAGCGACGTCATTTAAGGTCAAATTTTTGTGCTTCACTTTTATATACGGAATGCAATCTCCATTAGCTTAGCATAAGCTTCTTGTACGCGAACGGAGTATTAAATTTTAGGGGAATCCCTGATCGATTGACAGTGTGCAACGCACAGTGCAACGTGCACCTCAGATGAATTAAACTATTATTCGGATCGACTTGAAAATTTAGGATAATATTTTTGAGATGTTGTAGAAATTAAAAAGCCAAAAAAAAACGATTTTTTGAACCCACGAAATCCCTTAATGACAAAATGGCTCACGAGTAAGGAGTACTACTATATGAAGTTTTTATTGCTCTGTCTAGTTATTCCTTAGTCTAAGGTGGGTACATTATTTGTATTTATATAGGTATCAATTTATTATGCTTGTGGTACAATACTGTACTTAGGTACCTAGATTATTTTATTAGTAGCGGTTATGGTCTCTGCCACAAATTTTTGATTTTTATAGGTAGAAGTAGAAAGAACTATAACTGATGGTCAAAGTTGGGCTCGGGTGTCACCCCTGTTGGGGTGACACCCGGGGCGGACCGCCCTTGCCGCCCCCCCCTAGCTACGCCACTGGCGTTCTGCACTTCTCCTGCATATAAACTATAAGTGTGCCAAATTTTATGGTCCTGCGTCCGCGCAATTTTCGTAAAAAGGGGTCCAAAGTTTTTGCATCACGTATTAATATATAGATAATACGTGCGTGCATATTATTGTAGACAAATCTATATGCACCCGAGCGAAGCTGGGCCGGGCCGCTAGTTTACCATAAACTTCCGAGAAGCAAATGCGATTGTCTTGCCTTTACAATTTTAAATTCTGCTCTTCTAGGCCCAAATATTTGTTTACATGATAGTAGTTTAATCTTCAGCGCCGGATCTAGATATTTTTCGAGGCGGGGCAAAAACTGAAGAATGCCCCTGTAGTGTATTGATAAATTCATACTCTTAGCATCTGTCGTCTCGAACTATACACTACGCGTACCAAGGGTGAGTGAGATAAATATAGAAGGAGATAGATCATAGACGTGGAGGACGGAACGGGGTGTGAAGACGTGGTTGGTGTATAGCAAACGAGCAAGAAACGAGCCGATAAATATTAATAATTGTATTCTACTACAATGTTACACATATTAACCGTAAATAGTGACTATCACAGACGACTAAAAATACAGACGGCCAACTCCATACAAATTTTTTAACACGTTATGAAAACTCACACATCGAAACCAAACATGCTTTTCTACATATATAATTCATTCAATCTTCATCGGATCTTTCTTTCTTTTCATTGATAATTTTGTCACTGACCAATAGTATTAAAGAATTTTGTTCATCGTATTTGAGCCATCTCTTTCGTACGTTATACGTATATATATTAGATGCGTTTCCCACCAGAGCTGATCTGAAATCGGTACTTTACCGAAATTACCGATTTTGAAATATTTAGGGATGTACGTTATACTTTCAGTAATCCGATTTTTACTACCGGAAATTTACCGGTTTTATATTTGGGTTTCATGCTTTTATGTTCAAATTTATGGATTCAAAATGAAAATAACAAATAAAACCAAGTTATAATTCTAAACCTTTAATCAATAATATATTCTTTGATTTATTTGATGTTATATTTTTATATTAAAACACTTTTATTTAAACATTTTTATCCTAATGAATATTATAACCTCCAATCATCGATATCAATGTTACACTAGATAAGACGTTCTTTGTAACAAACGTGTCCCACCCAAGTGCGGTGCATGCACCGCACACGAATCAGTCTGCCGCGTGACGGCCGCGGAATAGTACGCCTCTTTGTTTATATTTATAAGTAATTTATTTTGACTTTTCCCCGTCAAACCGACAGCGAAATTTTCTAAAGTTACAATATAATTAAAGAATACAACGTAAGTGATTTAATATTGCAGAATATTGCCGATAATACAGATCTTTTATATATTAATGGATTAAATATATTTTAGAACTCGTTAAAATACAAGGCGAGCTCCTTAACCGTATATCTCATTTCCGCGCATAAAATTACCCGTCGAGTGAGAGAGACGAACTATATGAGATATAGATTATTCAAGGGACATTCATGTCAGAGGACCAAATAGGCATAAACTGTTCGAATACATTACAAATACAAATATGTTGGAAGAATGTAGTTGCAAATTGATTTTAGTATTTTATTTTAATCATATGTTGTTAATTAATAACTCAAAATATGTGTGTTGTATGTATGTTTTGAAACAGTGGATAGTATTTAGACCCTATTTCTTAATATGAATTACTTAATGGACTATTCGAACCCATTGTTATTGAAGACTAATATCATTTAAAATTGTTTTATATTCTTCCGGGTCGGTTACGAAAAAAGGAGATCTCTATGATATAAGTGCCTACCATGAGAAAATACCTATATTTGTTCAATTAATTTTCGATACGAAGATTTCAGATATTCCAAATGCGGTAGTCATTTTCGTAAAAATCAGGTGTACCATTCCTTTTGTCTATTAGTCTCGAAAAAAGTTTATCAGCTTGTTAAAAATTCATAAATGTTATTATAATAAATGTCAGACTGATTGTACACTGGTTGACTGCTTGACATCATTTTCATGAATTACTCAGGTAAATAAAAAAAAACATTACAAAAATATTATTGCTATGACGGTATTGATACTTAGGCAGTATCTTACGCAAAGCTATTATTGACATGAACTGTCTTGTCTGTCTAATAATCTTTGACCATAATTTGTAATATTCAAGTTAACGTACTAGATGTCGCTACTGAGCTTTTGACAAATACGGGACAAATAGGTTCTATGACGCGCCTCGTCTATCGTAGAGTATAAGTCAATGCCTCCAATACTTTTTTATATATCTTCAGATTAATTTAAACATTTTCAATTTGTTAATATCTCTTAATTTTATCACTTAAAATTCTCTTAATTTTAGGACCAATAAAACAATGCCAAATTTAAGAACATGACTACAGAATTGAAATATGCATTGACAAATAAAATTTTAAATGGAAACATTAATAATTGCAAATTATATTTTACAATACCATGAAACAGCACAAGATTACTTTGTTGGCAAATTTTATCTAAGACACAATTGACATTAAGTAAATAACAAAGCGATTTGGCTTACTTTTGGAGAAATTGAAAAGCAAAAACAAGACATACATAATTAAAATAAGCTATCAATTAACAAATAATTAGTCAAATCATGGAACGCATTAAATGCATGATAGCTATACTAAAACTTTTTGATTAATTATTATAATATATTAAATAGGCAGAACATATGTTTAAAATAAAGTCATTTTAAAGAATATTAATGCTACTACTATTATAGTATGCACAATATAGGTCTATAATATAATCTTATAAACAACTGCATTGCACTGAATTTGAAAATATAACCAAAATCTTTAGCAAATGCATTTTTATGAGAATCTTAATTATATCAAGAAGTATAAATATTATATACAGATTATTAATGAACATAATTACTTCTGTTGTGATTTAACCTTCACCAATATTAACATATAAGTCTACAAAAAGTGATCCTGCAGACATAGTAGAGACTTTCTTTGTACTTCCAACGATGAACACATTTGCCTGCAAATTGCTTGGACTGGAAATTTCACCCGAGTCTAGCCTAGAAATTATAAAACAATTAATAAAAAATAAATATTATAAGGGCACAATCTGTTGAAGTTGACTGCTTTCCTGACTTTAGATACATATAACCATAAAAACTGATAATTATACATTAGTATGTTAGGAACTTGGAAATACCTATACCAATAGCTTTAATCTTGCACTGTACTGTGCTGGGTCGACTTATACTTTCCACTGCAGAGCACAAGCTTTCTCTACAGTCGAGAGTACGAATGAGAGGAGTAAGGCTACATAATCCATCAACTCTAGACACTAACAAAAAGTTAACCTTATCACATGTTCAGAGATCTAATAAATCTGCATTTTAATGGGTATTATTTCAACTTATTGTTATTTCTTATATTCCTGTAGCAGATTAAACTAGAAATAGGGTCACAGCGGAATAACATATTATTATATTTACCTTAATTATGTCAGATGAGGTTAGATTTATGTTTTTCAATAATTTCAATAATTTGGTATTTCTTGCTCCGCCAACATAGCTGTTCACTTATTAAAGTGTTTGTATATTTTGTTTGTGAAGGCTGCACAGATATTTCTATGTTTTTTTCGTTTGTGCACTCGGGAACAAAACACATAACTAAAATTATTAATTATCACGTAAATCACAAGTTTTTAGATACGATTTACACAAACCAAATTATATCACGTTTGTACTGTTAAATATTTACGTTACTGATTACAAAACAGATGAAATAACATGCAATTAAAATAAAATAAGCAAATCCAAACTAAACAGCAATCGACTGTTGAAAAATATGGCGGCAATATGGCGGCGACAGCGCACGCCGGCACACGCACACATTCATAAAAGTGAAAGAGATGGGGCGAAAACGGCATATGAGAAAGCGAGAAAGAAAATTGGGTTACTTTTTAAGCCCGAGTTAAACGGGCCTGGTGACTATTACATGTGTTGAGGTTAAGCGAATTGGACGTAGATAAGCAATAACGTTCCAACCCACAACAACTCCATTTTGAGATAAATGCAAATTTATAGTTTTGCTTGAATTCTTTTTTGTCCTAATTAGTATAGACGTATACTATAGGTTTTATTGAAGAAATATAACGTAATTTATTATTCGTATAACAATTGCTTAATATATTTGGTAAAATAAGCAAGTATTTAGTCAAAATGGGATTGGAACGTTTTTGAAAAAATGTAAAATGTATGGGCATTCATTTTAGATAATTATGCAATAATGTTCCAACAAGTAATTGACTTACATTTACTAACTTAAGAGGTTTTTTTGTGAACAAGCAAATAAACAAAAGAAAAATATAAATGATCAAAACTGTATTTTAAAAAGAATCAGTTTTTAACATTTAAGGATGCCTCAATTATTTTAAAACATCGCATTAGTTTATTGCTTCTCAAAATCTGGCTCTCCCCCAAACCCGTCGACGTCTATGATTTCCTCTAAACTTTTCAAATTTCTATAAAATTCGAGACAATTTTCAGGAATATATGGATATAACGACTGTAAATCTTCTAATTTTAGCGATGATATCCCGGACATCAGCCTGTGTGAGATTGAAATGGCCCTCAAACAACTTAAAAACAACAAGGCGCTGGGTGAGGACGGAATCACTTCAGAGCTTCTGAAAGCGGGTGGAACGCCGATACTGAAAGTCCTTCAGAGGCTATTCAATTCCGTTCTCCTCGAGGGCTCAACGCCAGAGGCATGGAGCAGGAGCGTGGTGGTACTGTTCTTCAAAAAAGGTGATAACACCTTGCTGAAGAACTACAGGCCCATCTCGCTCCTGAGCCATGTCTATAAGTTGTTTTCGAGGGTCATCACAAATCGTCTCGAACGCAGGTTTGATGACTTCCAGCCTCCCGAACAAGCCGGTTTCCGAAAAGGCTTTAGTACCATAGACCATATTCATACGCTACGGCAGGTTATACAAAAAACCGAGGAATATAATTTGCCGCTTTGTTTAGCGTTTGTGGACTATGAGAAAGCCTTTGATTCGATCGAGACCTGGGCTGTGCTACAGTCTCTTCAGCGGTACCACATAGACTATCGGTACATCGAAGTGTTGAAGTGTATATACAACAACGCCACCATGTCGGTCCGAGTACAAAATCAGAGTACGAAGGCTATATCACTACAGAGAGGCATGAGACAGGGAGATGTCATATCTCCGAAACTGTTCACTGCCGCGCTGGAAAACGCCTTCAAGCTCTTGCAGTGGAAAGTATTCGGCATCAACATCAACGGCGAGTATATTACTCACCTTCGATTTGCCGACGATATTGTAGTCTTGGCAGAATCGCTGGAAGACCTTAGCACTATGCTCGAAGACCTTAATCGAGTCTCCCAACAGATGGGTCTTAAAATGAACATGGATAAAACGAAGATCATGTCGAATATTCATGTTGTGCCCACCCCCATTGGAGTTGGGGGCTCGACTCTCGAAGTTGTAGACGAATATGTCTATTTAGGACAAGTGGTCCGGTTAGGCAGGTCCAACTGTGAGAGAGAGGTCAATCGTCGAATCCAACTCGGTTGGGCAGCGTTCGGGAAACTTCGCGACGTCTTCTCGTCCAAAATACCTCAGTGCCTAAAATGGAAAGTCTTCGATAGTTTTGTGTTACCAGTGATGACATACGACACCGAGACGTGGCCTCTCACTGTGGGCCTCATTAAAAGGCTCAAAGTCACTCAACGAGCCATGGAGCGGGCTATGCTCGGTGTTTCCCTACGAGATCGATTCAGAAATGAGGAGATCCGTAGGAGAACCACGGTTACCGACAGCCCATAGGATTGGCAAGTTGAAGTGGCAGTGGGCCGGGCACATAGCTCGTAGAGCCGATGGCCGTTGGGGCCGAAAGGTTCTCGAGTGGAGGCCACGTACAGGCAAGCGAAATGTCGGACGCCCGCCTACAAAGTGGACGGACGATCTGACTAAGGTCGCAGGAAGTCGCTGGATGCAGGCCGCTTCCAACAGGTCATTGTGGAGATCCTTGGGGGAGGCCTATGTTCAGCAGTGGACTTCCTGTGGCTGATATGATGATGATGATGCTAAAATCTTCCAACCGACATGTAACATTGTATTGAACTAAACAAAGATAAGATGAAATAAATAATAATAAGATGAATGAAAGAGAATATGTATTGTTAAAGCGTTTCAACTTACATGGAACATTTTTTCAAGATAAAAATACCTAAATTAGTTTTACTAAAACGCTCCAAGATCATTGGATCATTCTAAAAACATTTTATGTATGAATTATATTTATTAAAATGGTTCAGTCCACATGTATCATTTTTTAGTTTTATGAAAGCTCCATTATTTTAAAATTGTGGATTGGAACATCAATGACGTTTTACAAATAAACACGTCATACACTAACATAATGGCACAAAAAAAATGGCGCGATGCGTATTGTAATTTCAAATTGGTTCGAAGAAAGAGTAAAAAAAGCAAGAAACATAAGTTAGAAGAAGATGAATAGACATCGCTAGTTACGTAACAATAAGTGCCGCACGGTTATTGGCCAAAGCGCGTGTGACGTAGCACCAAGCATGAAGTACGGGGTGACGGCGAGAGCTGTCAAACGTCGCCATGAGAGCGAATTTATTAATTTTATTTGATAAAAAATTACATTAGTGTGTACTTGCGCACTAAATAATATATTTTTTTTGTTTCACAGTTTCAGAATCATTTGTACAATATTTTAAATCACTCTAATCTATTTTTCCGCATTTGGTTTTGAGAATACAAATAGTCAGAGAAACGTGTATCCGCGACACTGGTTGAAGTGTACTGACTAATTGCATGGGAGGCAAATACTTTCCAAACGTCTTGCCACTTAGATTATATAGACGAGTATATAATCTAAGGTCTTGCCATTATAAAGCTCGGACAACGCATCTATGCTTTATAAACATCTTAGTGGAACATATCGCATTAAATGGATTTACCTAGAAAGAAGGCCTAAAGCTATTTTTGCTCAAATGATGGAAGGCGTCGAAAAAGGTATGCCAGTATTGTTATCTCAATTTTGAGTGAGTTGTGGGTTGGAACGTTATTGCTTATTGACGTCCAATTGTGAGTGGAAATGATTGTATTTGTAGTAATTCCCAATTATTGATCGGCGACGATTTTGAATGCGTATTGTCATGCTGTTGTCGAAATGTTGGGAGTGGTATTTTTTCTTCACATTTTAATAAATTGGATGTGTTTAATTCTGTTACATTACTGTGAGTAAATAAAATGCTGTCTCGTAATAATCTAGTACCTAATTGGCGGGACACAAATAAAAAATGGCGGAAGGATCAAGGAATTATAAAAGTTAGCTTCGAACCATGAAGTAAATTGTAAACTCCATGCATACACCACAATTACGTATGTAAATTCTAATTGTTTATAATATGCAGATATATCTCGAACAATGCAATAAATCGATATTTTTAAATGTAGGTCATACTTTGATACTGACAGGTGAGTAAATTATTGTTTTATAACTTTCCGTTTCTTTGTAATTATCAAATAAATAAAGAAGAAAATGATAGAATGGGACCGCTGTCACATCAACTCCTAATATTTAATTTATTTATATTAAAATAAAATTGTTGGTGGAAATAATTGCTGTTGATGGATATTTATGGTACGAGATTTAATTATATAATAAATCCTATAAAGCAGGGTGGAGGTTGATATATGTATATATATTTATGTTATACTTATTAGTATACAAATTTGTATGCGGTTTGTTTCAATTACAAACAAATTTTGATTTACAGACATATTATTTTTATATCAGTTGCTCAATTGATTAATTCTAAGCCATCTAGATTTAACAACCATCAGAGGCGTCGCTTATTGGCAATGCGTCTCCGTGGTGGCGAGACTAAGGAAGCATTAATTGTAATGCCTTACGAGTTGCAGGTATGGAATAATTAGCTCATAAATATTATTTTGGTATTAAAATGTGATTATATGTTTTAATTAAGAGAAATATATACAAACTATACCTAATTAAAATATGAGAATATACATTGATAACTAATATATAGATATAAACATAGCCTCGGTATGGCGCGGTTATATTGCGATGTGTCATGTGATTGAGGTGCTCGTGTCTCGGGTTTGAGACCCGGGTTGGACAAAAAGTCGAAAAAATATATACAGGGTATATCAAGACTGCTACCGAAAACGAAGCCGGGAGGTAGTTTAAGCGACTTCAGACACAATGCAAAAAAAAAAGTTGCAAAAAAAAGCGACAATTTTTTTTAAATTTTTTTCCTATTGCCCTATTTTGGTGGTAAATACATTTTTTTCCTAAAATAATAGTGTATACCCTTTAATTTATAAATACTCTAAGATATAAGAGAGTTTAAATTATTATTTTAGCAAAAACTATGGATTTACCACCCAAAAATGACGATATTTAAAAAATCATAAAAAATAATTGTCGCGTTTCTATGCGAAATTTTTAATTGCGTTGTGTTTGTAGCCACTAAAACTACCACCCGGCTTCGTTTTCGGTAGCAGTCTTGAGATACTCGGTATATATATATATATATATATATATATATATATATATATATATATATATATATATATATATGAGTTTATTTATGTACGTATGTTATAGCTCGTACACACAATGGCCAGTATTAACTACGGACAATGAAAGGCGCAGGCTACTGAAGTAATACCTTAAGCATATTATGTGCGTTTTGACGCGAGTGGAGCTCTGCGTTTCGACTCATAATACGCCATTGCGTAGTGACGACTCTATGCGCGATTTATTTAAAACGGCAGTATACTGTCAGGTTTTGTTGTACGAAATGTTTTTATGTATGAAGCAAACAGAGTTACATATCGTCGCTTATATTACAACAGCGCGAATATGCATTTTCTTAACTTTACAGGAGAAGCAAAAAACTTAATTATTAATAATCGAAAATAAATAAAAAGCAGATTAATTCTCAAGGACCATTTATTAGATATTCTACAAATAATTAAATGCATAAAATAGTAATAGTCTTATAAATTAATTAATTATTGCAGTTTGGCGCTGTTGCCTTCTTAAATATGGCATTTTCT
Organism: Hyles vespertilio; assembly: GCA_009982885.2. Taxonomy (NCBI): domain Eukaryota; kingdom Metazoa; phylum Arthropoda; class Insecta; order Lepidoptera; family Sphingidae; genus Hyles; species Hyles vespertilio. Next base: position 45,679 of record WUWR02000135.1, on the reverse strand, counting down.
AGCACATAGGCGGTGTTAATTATAGGAACTTAGATAAAACTATAGTACAAAGAACAAATTTTGTAACAAAATGAATCTAAAATTTAAAACAAAAATATCTTCACAAACACAAAATAATATTTTACGAATAAAAAACAATCAACATTAAAAAATAGGGTTAATATTACCCAATCGAAAATATAAAAACGTAAGGAAGCTAATGAGGTAAAGAGTCATAATAACCATGGCAATTTTAAGCTCTTGTAGATGCTACCACTTTCGTTCTGAGATCGGTAAACGCCTATCATACAATTTCGGCAAGCTATTGATGGAGTTTTTTGGTACTTTCGAACGCTGCGGTAATATCTTTGGAGCTTCATCGTAATTCACTTGTACCAAATGGTTCCATCGGGTTTGTAAATAAGGACACTGATGTCAGTCACCGTTGGATCTCCAGATCTTCTCCCTGGCCTTATAGACTTGTAAATTTGATCTTCGGGCTTTGAAAAATCCGTGAAAAATCCATAATCCAATGAAATAGCTTCGTACGGTTTTGGATGAACTCTGGCAGCCTTAGTTAGCGCAGAGTATTGGCTCGGCAGATAAATTTCTTGTCCCTTAAGCTTAGTCTCTATGGAGCTATGGACTGAGTCACACTCCATTTGTGTGTGTCCTTTTACTAAAAACTTTTGAGTGACCTCTATGTTTTGTTCTATTGCCACTCTTAGTAAAGCATTGCTGAGGTAGCTATTTCTATTTTGAGCGCAGCATCGATCCGAGTACAATATAACAGGAAGTTTCTTCTGAGTCAACAGGTGTAAGACGCTATCCACAATACAAGAGGCAAACACTGAAGCTTCAAGACCTCCGTTACTCTCGTCAAACCAATAACATCTCACATTATAGTTAGCTAGGTTATATGTGGTAAAATTGTGGACACATAATTTGTTCTTAAATACAAAGCGCTTGCCTGCAGACTTGGAAACATTTTTACAGCCTGAACGTCTTGAGTTAAAACATGATATACACCTTCAATAGCCAAACTTTTGTCTGCGGATTTTTCAGCCCTAGCGCGGTTTTGAGATCAGTGTGCTCCATCCAAGCCTGTTGTGTTACGTTACCCACTTTAAACGAGCAACAAAAATCGCACTGATCCTTCTTTGGCACGTACAAACTTAAGTTACTTCTCAGGAACTCATTATTGAAAGTACGAAGACACAAAAAACTCTTCATGCCGTTCCTGGCAATAACTTTTATATGCATCATAAAGTTCAGAAATATTTCTGAATGTGGGCTCCAGGTACAGTCGGCTAGATGTTTGTCGGCAGTAGTGTGACGGCATCTTCGGGATTCTTACTAATATAATACAACACTTTTGATACATTTTACGTTCAATTACTACTAATAAATTTATTAAGGACCACATAATATAAGTTTACTGTTAACTACTTCGAAAAGTTTAATAAAAACACAAAAAAATATGCTTACCCAAATGTCCGCTGCAAAGAATGTATGGCGATTGATGCACATTCGCGGTGTTGTTGCCAAACGGGCCAATCACCGGTATTCGCGGTGATACAAATTTTGAATTCTAGCTCGTGATTGGCAAGTATCTTTGAACGCGATTGGTGCAAAAAACGCGGAATTTTTTTTTTCTATGCAATTACATCTATAAGTCAATAACGGAAAAAATGCACATTCGCGGTGTTGTAATATAAGCGACGATATGGACTTTGTCATGCCTAATAATTAATCATTTAAAATCAACCACCCTCAGTAACTTTTATTCATGTGTTGGATGAAGGAATGACGTCTCTAGTAACACTAGCGTGGAATGTGTAATTTAACGCACGTGTAGCATGGCGCATATCCTGGATACGATATTTTGGAAAAATGCAATATTTGTGACGAAGGTTGCCGAATGTACCGTGGCACGTGATTGGCGATAGTGTAGACGCGCTGTAACATTGGCTCAATTGATCCGCTACCTGGAGGATGACTCGTTGATCAGTGACAGACAATACAGATTCCGTCAAAATCGATCAACGGGTGACCTTCAAGCGTTTATCCTGCATCGCTGGGATGAGGCGATTGGCCGGCATGGCGAGGCTCTTACTGTGAGCCTTGACATAGCTAAGGCTTTTGATAGGGTCTGGTACCGTGGTCTTCTTTCCAAACATCCGGCATACGGTTTGCCCGACAATCTGTGTTTGTGGGATTCCGGCTTTCTGCATGGACATAGAATACGTGTCGCCGTCGACGGACACGGTTCGGCGCTCATTTCCGCATAAAATTCCGGAGTTCCTCAGGGCTCGATAATATCGCCCACCCTGTTTTTTCTGCATATCAATGATATGTTGTCGCTAGGCAACACTCATTGCTATGCCATATAGAACATAGATAGAACACAATCACATAAAATATGTTCGTTCTTCTTTGTCCGATTAATCAACTAAAACTAACTAGGAAACACAAATTGAATATGTGAAACTAAACATAGTCGTTGAGATCGGCGAGGGAGTTTCCAAATATAGCTTCAATTTTTTTTTCACGCGCCCCTATCGCATATTCGTTAATATTCGATCCCCGCGAAAAAAAAGTTCTGCATTGTCCTTGTAAGTGGTGTTACGTTATTGATGACTTGTATAGTTGTCTCCCAAGATTCAATATGCCGCCCCCTGAACTTGCCGCTCGGGGCACACACCCCGTCTTGCCTTCTTACGTCACCCCGTCTTCTTATAAATCGCTATGGTATGCAGGTTTCCTCACGATGTTTTCCTTCACCGTTTTAGTGCGTGGTGATTGACTATCAATACACACATGACTCCGAAAAGTCAGAGGTGTGCCCTGGGATTCGAACCCGCGACCACCGTGAACATGTTGGCAGCCGCGTCTAGTCCGTTTACCAACAGGCCACCACGCACTTACACGCTAGTGTATGCAGTATGTATATTCACCAACTACTCGAAGACCCCTGAATCTATTTGGAAAAAATATTTTTTTTTCTTCAGGGGGGTCCAATTTTTTTTTTTGCCATGACCTGCTTAATAACTTCGGACCAAGAGAGTAAAACTCCTCAAAATTGAGTAGGATTCCAATGCTTCTTTTTGCATCAAATTTGTTATAAGAGTACAATTACAGAGGGTGGGAGAAAAAGAGGTAGGAACGTACGACATGTAAATAATTATAAAATATGAATTATATTGTCAAGTGAATATTTTATTAAGAATCTGTTAACAAAAATAACACTGACTTCTAAGTATCTATATTTGTAACTTGCTTAACTATATTTGTAACTAACATACATAATAACAAACAAAAAAAATATGTTATATTGTACGTAGTTGTCACTGATTCAGAATAAACAGACATACAAATCATAATTTTGAATTTACCGCGATGTACATCATGCCATGCCGCGCCGCGCGACGCGGCGCGCGGTTACGTGAGTATACGTTATACTGGGTATCTCAAGACTGCTACCGAAAACGAAGCCGGGTGGTAGTTTTAGTGACTACAAACACAATGCAACAAAAAAATTCGCAAAGAAACGCGACAATTATTTTTATGATTTTTTAAATATCGTCTTTTTTGGGTGGTAAATCCATAGTTTTTGATAAAATAATAATTTAATAATAATCTAATTTAATAAAAGGGTATACACTATTATTTTGGGGAAAAATGTATTTACCACCAAATATATTAATATAATAATACCAAATGTATTTATGGTCATAAGAAAAAAAAATTGACGCTTTTTTTGCATCTTTTTCTGTTGCATTGTATCTGAAGTCGCTTAAACTAACACCCGGCTTCGTTTTCGGTAGCAGTCTTGATATACCCTGTATATTATTATTCGTCTTCATGTATAGTTATAGTAGTATGTATTTATTATATTATATACATTTGATGACTTGTAGACTGCAATCCCTTATTTTTTATGCGTTATTTCATCAACGCCTTCCATATTATCCGCATCCGATATTTCAGATGCTGAACTTCTCACATCATGGACTTTCTGAAATAATATTGTTATAATCCTTTTATGTTTCTTCATTACCTTACCGAATTGTAGTGTTCAATTTGTATTTTTTTAATGATTGGGTTTGTTGGTAACAGACCAGACGGGGCTGACAAGAACGTGGTCACGGGTTCGAATTTCGAAATCGGATCAACTTCCAAGCATGAAGTGAAGTGTGGAAGATAAAAACATCGTGAAGAAACTTACGTATGTACGAACGTTACAATATTCAAAACTAGAGGAAATCATTTTTCACCATATTTTTCACATAGTATAGCTGTCATTTTAATGAAACATTGCTCCGTCTGATTAGAATTAGCCAGATAAAAATAAAATCAAAATTTACCTCATTCTTGAAAACTTTGCGCGTCATGATGATAATTAACCAACTCCACCATAAGTGTAATATCATGATACAAAGCAACCCAATGAAACCTAATATTGCAATAGGATAATAACGAATGTAGTTCAAACCACGACTGAATATACTGAAACAAAAGACAGCTGATGACATAAACATCGACGGGTTATTTTCACTAGTGGTAGGTCCTTAAAATAATAATAATATTTTAGTTATTACTCTCAGGGTAGGTCTCTCAAATGTGACAGGCCGCCTGGGTAGGTATCATCGCAATGACTATTTCTTCCGCCAACAGCAGTTTAAATGTAACAGTGGCGTAGCTAGGGGGGGGCGGCAAGGGCGGTCCGCCCCGGGTGTCACCCAACAGGGGTGACACCCGAGCCCAACTTTGACCATCAGTTATAGTTCTTTCTACTTCTACCTATAAAAATCAAAAATTTGTGGCAGAGACCATAACCGCTACTAATAAAATAATCTAGGTACCTAAGTACAGTATTGTACCACAAGCATAATAAATTGATACCTATATAAATACAAATAATGTACCCACCTTAGACTAAGGAATAACTAGACAGAGCAATAAAAACTTCATATAGTAGTACTCCTTACTCGTGAGCCATTTTGTCATTAAGGGATTTCGTGGGTTCAAAAAATCGTTTTTTTTTGGCTTTTTAATTTCTACAACATCTCAAAAATATTATCCTAAATTTTCAAGTCGATCCGAATAATAGTTTCATTCATCTGAGGTGCACGTTGCACTGTGCGTTGCACACTGTCAATCGATCAGGGATTCCCCTAAAATTTAATACTCCGTTCGCGTACAAGAAGCTTATACCCAAATGGAGATTGCATTCCGTATATAAAAGTGAAGCACAAAAATTTGACCTTAAATGACGTCGCTGTTATCTTCTATCCTTTTCTATCGAGTGACAATGAATGAACATAATGTCATTTTCATTCATTGTCACTCTAAAGAAAAGGATAGATGATAACAGCGACGTCATTCAAGGTCAAATTTAGACTCGAGTAGCTCGAGCACTACCACGAGTATTTATACGGATATCACCTAAGGATATCACAATTAACGGTGGAGTATTTAACTAGTATTTTCTAAAAATACCTACTTAAATACATATTTACACCCAGATGCAGGATTGTTAATTTATATAAATATATATTTCACAAAGCTAGTTACGTAACGTGTACCTAGGTGTTTATTTACCGTTACAATTTGTTTATAAAATCAACGTATCACTTACAAACAAAAAATATTTTTTAGGATACCCAGAACGAAATATGCCTCGGGGAATTCATACTTCGAAAAGACAAAGCGGGTTTCAACAGAGAAAAGCCAAAAAGGCTAAAATGGATCAAATTCAGAGCATGTCTGGATCTCTTTTCAAATATGTCACAAAAGCAGATAGCGGCCAAGGTTCAATTAAAGTACCCGAGTCTCCTGTTGACGAAAGTAATGATTCACATCTTGAAGACTCACATTCAGATAGCAACAGCGACAATACAGAATCATTGAAGACAACCCATTTCCTCGACGGAACCAAATCAAATTTGTCATTAGACAATGACACCGTTAATGCTACTTTTGGAGACAGCATTAGCTTCGAAGAATCTGTGCAACACTTGAGGGATATTTCACATTGGAGTTACCGGTTCCCAATAATGTTCGCATTGACATAATAAAAAAGGGCAGTGAACATTTCCAGAACAAAGAAGGACCGTTCCCTACTGTATCTCGTCATGGTTCAAAGATTAAAGGAGATTCTCGTCATCTTTCACAGGAATGGTTTTATAAAGAGATGCCTAGTGGTGAAAAAATTCTACGATCATGGATGGTATTTTCTCCTATATCAAATAATCTGTACTGTTTTTGCTGCCGTTTATTTGCTGTCAGTAACATACAAAGAACATTTACAACTGGATTTCAGAAATGGTGGAAACTAAATCCTAAAGTATTGGACCATGAAACTTCATGTGAACATTTAGAAAATTTCGAAAATTGGAAAACTTTGGAAATGAGATTAAAATCTCACACCACAATAGATGACGCAACCTTGCAATTAATGAATACGGAAAAACAGAAGTGGAAAAATCTGTTATCTAGATTATTTGATATAACTTTGTTTTTGGCGAAACAAAACCTAGCATTTCGTGGACATGATGAAACCCAAGGGTCATCCAATAAAGGTAATTTCTTAGAACTAGTTAAGCTGCTTTCAAAGTATGATGTTGTACTTAAAGAACATATATTATATTTGGAGCAGGAAAAATCACATAAAGTAACATATTTATCGCCCGAAATACAAAATGAGTTCATAAATGTTTTAGCTAATCACGTTAAATGTCAGCTTGTCAACGAAATTAAACTGGCCAAATATTTCGGAATTATGTTTGATAGCACACCTGACGTTTCACATGTCGATCAAATGTCTGAAGTAATTCGTTATGTAAAAATTAATAATAGAAAAGTAGAAGTCAAAGAAGTATTCTTAGGATTTTTTCCCTTGCATGGAAAAAAAGCAGCTGATTTAAGCGCTGAAATACTAAAGAAGCTTGAAAACGATGGCTTAGATATTATGATGTGTCGTTCTCAAGGTTATGATAATGCTGCAGTTATGAGTGGTATACACGGGGGAGTGCAAGCTATTATAAAAGAAAAAAAACAATAAAGCAATTTTTATTGGTTGCATTGATCATTCAATTAATTTATGCGGCCAGCATTCGTTCGCACAAAATGTGACTTGTGTTACATTTTCGGAGCAGTGGAGACAATATTTAACTTTTTTTCAACCTCCACAAGCCGCTGGGAGGTGCTCCTCAATCACAGCAAAGCATCTGTTAAAAGACTTTCAACAACGCGCTGGAGTGCTCATTATGGTGCAGTAAAAGTATTGACTGAAAATTTGATGGAATAATATCTGCAATTGAGGAACTATGTGACCAAGACGTAAATTTAGAAACAAGAGGTGGTGCACAAAATCTTATCCCTGCTGTGTGCAATTTCTCATTTCTTTGTTTTCTTTTCTTCTGGAATGATGTGCTAAGGGAAGTGAACTATGCTCAGATTGCATTACAAAGCAAAGGATTATGTGTTGATGAAATAATCATAAAACTAGAAGCACTTCGTCTATTCATTGGAGAGAAACGGTTGCATCTAGCAGAAGAGGCAATAGATTTTGCTGTACGAAAATCGGAAGAATACAACATTTCGATGGAACGACGAATTCGTCGCAAGAAGCGCATGCCCGGTGAGTTAGCATCGTCCACAGATGCTGGACTAACACTTAGAGCGGAACTTCAAAAGGACATGTTAGAATGTCTTGACAGATTCAATATTGAACTCGAAACAAGAGTAAAGTCCATTAAAGACGTAGTTTCATTATTTGAGGTTGTACAGTCGAAGACTTTGCTTTCGGCAAACACTGAACAGTTAAAATTTGCAATATCAAAATTTACTAACCTTTACGATGAAGTATCAGAAACAGAACTACTTTTAGAAATACCAAGATTGAGAAGACATATAAAAGCGGCTAATATTACTGTCTCTAATTGGGTGACACTGGACTATTTAAAATTCATTGTGGAATGGGATTTTACAGAATCTCTTCCGAATCTAACGGTCGCACTAAAGTTATTTATAACAATATGTGCATCAGTTGCTTCATGTGAGAGAAGTTTCAGCAAATTGAAATTAATAAAAAATTACTTGCGGTCTACAATGACTGAAACCAGATTAAATAATCTTGGTATTTTAACAATAGAACATGAAGCAACACAAAATATAAATTTGAAGACGTGATTTCGGAGTTCGCAAGTGTCAAGCTAGAAGGAAGAAATTTTAATTTTGGCATACTGTTTTACATAGTATACTACTATTTGTAATACTCTTATTTTAATAAAACGTAAACGATTATTACTTTTTATTTTATACATTGTGTTTGAGTTTTGGGGTGACACCTACAAAATCCGCCCCGGGTGCCACCTATGCTAGCTACGCCGCTGAAATGTAATATTGTGTTCCGGTTTAAAGGACGTTGTGGCTAGAGTAACTACCTGGACATTTTGAGACTTATGAACTTACGCCTGAGGATAGCAACCGAAATGAAATGCCAAGCTTTGCTATGTAATTCATATTGTTTTTTGGTGTTGCTACTGTCTATGAGCAGATGTATTGCTTACCACCAGGCGTCAAGCGAATGGCATACTCGCCTCGCCATAAATTACAATAAGGAAAACAAAAGTAATGGTTAAAAACTCAGAATGGAATTTTAGGGATCGTTATGAACATTAATATGTAAGTACAAAAAAACAGCATTTCAAAGATACAAAAAAAAAACATATTTATTTAATGAAAACTGGTAAAAGTAGGAAAAAGGAGTTCCTGACTTATTTATATTTAGGTACCATAAAAAGGCTCCTTTCCCATGAGCCTTGGAGATGTCAGTGTGGGTTACTATCATAACGCCAAACCTTAGTCGACTAATAGGTACTCATTTCCTACATAATAATTGTGCACGACACGAACTAACTTAATTTAGTTAAAATAAATAATTATTTCCTCAAGCGTTTACATTTTTCCAATCCTCACACTTTGTGCCTACTGCGCATGCGCAGTGCGGCTCCCGAGGTGAGGGGGCTGGGGGGCGGCTCAGTCACGTGGTACAAGCGGGGCGGGGTGTCGTAGAACAAAACTGTCCGCACCCAAAACCCAGTCCGCATTCACGCCCCGGGAGTCCTTAGGGATGGGTGCATGGTGTGAGGGGTAGCGCGGGGATGAGCCCCACATTGTTGTGTGGAAATTGGAATGATTGTAAGGAAAATGTAAAAACAAGTGAGAAATAAAGATTATGACGGGTGCTGAAGGGTGAGGGGCTAGGGGGGGTGAGCGTGGACCGAGAAAGAGTATAAAAGAGGGGCGGTTTGACCGTATCGGCAGCCACGTCACACGATTCACGGTGCTCCGACTCCGAAGCGTGCGGACGTGTTCTATCGATCCCCCGCGTCGCGCCCGCGCCCGTACCCATGGAGGAGGGCCCGTGCCCCCCCCACTCGTCGCCCCCGTAGCCCGAAGGACACCACGGACGTTGCCGACGGTACCTCCTTGCGAGCTTCCTTCGCGGACTCCGTGAAGAAGGCCCGCTTCGCGAACCAGGATTCTCCGAGTTCCCCATCCCCGCCGCCGCCTTCGCAGTCGCCCGAGCGACCCGCCGCTCCCGCTGGGCCCTCCAAGCCCAGCCCATCTACATCACCTAAAATCTAAATTAGGTTTCACCCCAAACGCCCATGTCTTTGGCGGGAAGGGTTTCAGATTCCTTCCGAAGGGGGAATTTGAATACCGTACCATACAAAGGTACCTAAATGATATCCAGAAAACAGAACATTTCGTGGTTCTCATACTCCCTCCCCGCGGAGAAGAGTATTAAAGTGGCCATCCGCGGCCTCCCCTCCGATACCAACGTGGATCTCATCCACGCCGACCTGGCCGATCAGGGGTATACCCCTGAGTACATTCGGCCTATAAAGACCAGATTAGGCCGTTCGGGGTGCCTTTTCTTTGTTGAATTGAAAAGGACCCCGAACGTTAGGTCAATCTATGATGTACGGGAGATATTATCTCTCCCGTCCATCAGGATTGAGCCATGGCGGGGTAAAAAAGGCCCCGCCCAATGCCACCGGTGTCAAAAATTCAGGCACTCATCCCACAACTGTCACAGGACGCAAGCGTGCGTCCGATGCGGAGAAGAACACTCCGCCCGCGACTGCCCCCGCCCGCGCGAAGATCCGGCCACGTGTGCCAATTGTAGCGGCCCGCACCCCGCGAACCACTCCACCTGCCCTGTTTTGCGTCGTGAAGCACGCAATAACAAGGCGGGTACCGTTGCAGTGTCAACCCTTCCCCGCCAGGCCATCATCGAAGGCGACAATCCATCGTCTTCGCTGATGGCTCCGGCCAACAACCCGTGGTCCAAAAATGGACCGTCCCCGAAGAAGCGGGGAAAGAAGAAGAGGAAAGGCCAATCTGCCCCCTCTCCTTCTGGCCCTGCGTCTTCCGCTGCCCGCAGGTCACGGTTACGGTCCGTCTCGCCGACCTGCCCCCGCGGTTGAACCGCAACGCCCGGTCCCCGCACCACGCCGCCCGACAACAACTCCCCGTGAGTCCGCCCCTAAAGCTTCTCGACCCACTATTCCAGCGGGTCGAGGACCTAAGGGGGTGAAAACACCCAAACCCGCGCCCGCGCCTTCCAGCCCTCACGGTTCCAGGATGATAGGCTTCGAGCAGTTCATGCAGATAATGCATTGGCTGTTCACAGCCTATTTCAACGGCGAGGACCTGGCTCGCACTTTATTCGCGTTATTCCCCCAAAATGCCGATAATTAGGGATCTACGTATCATCCACTGGAACGCAAATGGTCTCCGCGGCAAGACCAATTTGCTTCTAGCACTCCTTCAGCGGTCAGCTGATTTGACGTCATCGTCCGCAACCAAACAGGCGTTATTTAAGGCTATAAAGCCATCTGATGACGGATTCCAAATTGTAGGCGTGAAAAAGACCACGAAGGGTCGCGTCGTGCTTCGTGTTGCAAATGAAAACCAAATAAAAAAACTTGAATCAGTTGAGGCTATTAAATCGGCGGGATTACGTCTTGAAAAACCGAAGGGACGCCGCCCCCGTATCCTCGTTAAAGATGTGCCATCCTCTATGGAAGATCGCGCTTTTGTTACTGCACTTTATCGTCAAAATATCAAGGACGAATTGCCAATAAAGGAGGATGATTTTATTAAATCCATTAAATAGTTCGTAGACGTAATTTAGATAACGGGCGTAAATGGATAGGCATCGAGTTGGATTCGGAGATAAGGAAACATCTGGTAGATACAAAAGAGAAATTATTTATTGATTGGGCCACCTGTCGATTTATTGACGACTTAGAAATAGTACGTTGTTTGAATTGTCAATACTATGGGCATGTGCAAAAGTTTTGCACAGTAAAAACACCTACATGTGCCATCTGTGCTGAAGAACACGAGACTAAATCGTGTCTATTTCTCTCGACCCAGTACTAACACATTATGAATAACTTTACCATCGGACAGTTAAACCTCCATAATGATAGGGTAGCAACGTCGGAATTAGATACGTTAATTCGCGAATATAAGTTAAATATCGTACTGGTACAGGAGCAATATCAACATGCGCGTATATCTAGTAAGGTCGTACAACTTGATAGCAACTCACGAGCAGGTATTTTTGTGTCGGGTTCAAATCTTACCGTAACCTCTGTGCGTAATCTAATGACGTCACACTGTGCTGTCGCTGAGGTGTCTAGTCCGATTTGTAAGGTTTATGTTGTGAGCTGTTACTTTCAATATTCAGATCCTGTGGGTCCGCACCTACACCATCTCCGCTATGTCTTGCGGTCCCTCGTTGGACATAGAATTATTATAGGTGCTGACGTTAATGCGTCATCTGTTCTTTAGTATGGCAAATATCGCTCCACCGATACCGAGCGACGTTGCGCTGTAGAAGATTTCATTGCAGAGATGAATCTAGAAATACACAACACCCCCGATGCACCACCTACTTACAGTAGCCCTACGGGCGAATCTTCTATTGACGTCACACTTTCTAGTGGGGACGTTCGTATTGATAGGTGGCGCGTCCTGCCGGACGCGTCATGTAGTGATCATCGCCTGATTGTGTACGAGTTCGTGCCTAGATTGACACGGGGTCCTGTCTACAATAATTCAAATTTTAGGTATAAATCAAAGGGTGCTGACTGGAATTGGTTTAGCACGTTATTTGCTCAGCATGCCAAAGACTTCGCTCGCGATGATTTATCAGCTGAATCTTGTGCCGAGATTATGTCGGACACGTTTACGTATTGTGCTGACGTCACCATCGGTCGGGGTCCCATTGTGAGTACTCGTAGATGTGATTGGTGGAGTGTGTCCCTAGTCCATCTGCGTAGAACATTTCGCAGGGCGCGTAGGCGGTTTAACAGACTTAAAAAACGCTGCGTTACTGATGAAGCATTTACATCTGCTTTTAATGCACTAAGAGTTGCCAGGTCACATTATAGAGCCGCCGTCCAAAAATCTAAGGGTAACTTATTGCGAAAAATTGTAGCCCGGTTGGAAAAAGAGGGTCCGTGGTCTCCCCTATACCATGAATTTAAAGCAAACAAGTCAATCGACTTAGCCTACATAGATAACTTAAAAATCAACAATAGTTATACAACTGGTATTGAGGAGACAACGGAAGCTCTGTTAAACTCGTTAATACCTGACGATTCGGTTGAAAATGACACAGTATATCATAATCACATTAGGACGTGGGCAGCTGAATTGCCAAATTCTCCAATTTCGAGTCTTCCAACGTTTGACGAATTTATTAACATTGTTAGATCATTGCCTATTAATAAAGCCTCCGGCGAGGAAAAAATATCTAATAGAATGATTAAAGAAGCGTGTAAATCTGCCGGTGATGCCGTATTAGCCGTTTTTAATCGATGTATTGTTGAGGGTGTATTTCCGCGCGTATGGCGTTTTGGTTTTATACGAATAATACCTAAAGGAGGGGATAAATCCCCTCAAGATCCTAAATCATACAGACCCATTACGCTCTTGCCGTCATTAGGAAAACTCCTCGAACGCCTTATTGTTCCTCGACTGTTACCGGGAGGTCCAACTTTCCACGAGAAGCAGTTCGGGTTTACTATCGGTAAATCGACCGTAGACGCGGTGATATCGGTCCGTAGGGCGGTGAGCACATCTGAACACAAGTATGTACTTGGTATCTTTCTTGACATTTCCGGTGCATTCGATAATGCCTGGTGGCCAATGCTGCTTCTTAAATTGAAAATACGAGGTTGCTTTAGGAATATTTATTCGCTTATTTACTCGTATTTCTTGCATGGAACAACTAAATTAAAACTTGGCCACCATGCCGTGTCGAAGCCACTTACAATGGGCTGCCCACAGGGCTCGGTTCTAGGTCCATATTTGTGGAATTTTGACTTTGACGACTTCTTGTCTATTCCCTTACCATTAGGATGCTCACTAACGGGCTATGCTGACGATGGCCTCTTACTTATACAGTCTAATAGTAGGTCGGGACTAGAAAGTATGGCTGAGACGTGTTTAAAATTAATATCTGAATGGGGTGACCGAAATCGCTTAAAGTTTGCACCACAAAAACGTTTCAATTACTTCTTAAAGGGATCTTAAAATCGCCACCACGTATCAAGTTTAATAATACAACTGTCAAGAGAAGGGAATCTTTTTGCTATCTTGGCTTATTTTTGGAAAGGAATTTTTCTTTTCTTGAGCATATTAAGAACGTCGGGGAAAAATCGAAAAGGAACTTTTTCGCTTTGACAAGAATATCGACATCAACGTGGGGATTATCTTTTAATACATTAAAAATCATCTATGGAGCAACTTACTTAGGGTGTATATGTTATGGATCCCCCGTATGGGCTGATAGGGCTACTATCGGTGCTGTGCGAAGAAAACTGCTCCAGAGCCAACGTTTGGCGTTGATATTCTTGTGTAAGGCATATAGAACTGTTAGTACCGAAGCATTGCCTGTCCTGGCGGGTGTACTTCCAGTCGATCTGGAGGTGCAACGTCGCGCCGCCATGTATTACTCTACTAGGGAGAATATGGATAAAAGATTTTTAACTCCACGCGAACTTTTAAAAGATGACAGATTATTTAAACCGCTTTCAGTAGTATATAGCGAACTATTAGATGAATGGCAAAATAGATGGGAGGTATCTTTGAAGAGACGTCATTTATATCAATATTTTCCTTGCGTGCGTGATCGTTTGACAAAGACTTGGCTAGATGTCGATTATTGCGTATCACAGTTCCTTACGGGCCATGGTAACTTTAAGTCTAAACTGTACTCTTTTAAGCTCGTTGATTCGCCTGCATGCCCATGTTCAACACCTAATTGCGAGTATGAACAGTCCGCGCATCATATACTTTGGGAGTGTAGTATTTGGCAAAATGAGCGTAAAATCATGTTTGATAATATGCAGATATCATCCGGAGTCGTATACTACATGGACCTAGTGGAGACTAGGACGAATTTCCGTGCTTTCCGACGTTTTTGCCATACCTATTACTGGAATCAAGTATAACAGCTCACACAATAGGTCCCATTTAAATGTAATAATGAATTCCGTGGTGCTTTACAGCTGGCTTCTCCGGCTGTAAAAGTCTTTTTGTGAGGTTATTTACCTCTTTAGTTCAATATTTTGTCACCCGCTTTGCACGGAGGGAAGTGGACATTATTTATTTCCAACTCCTCCTATTAATTTAACTTTCTGATTAATTTCGTTGCGGGTTAAAGACAAGTTAGACATTCCCGGAGACTCGCCGAGCTTCAATGCTTGGTGTCATTACATTGCGTGCCACTGTTGATCCTGGTCCAAACCGAGGAAAGCCCCAGGCACTGATGGCATTCCGAACAGTGCGCTTCGCCGCTTACCACTGAAGGCAGTGGTAGCGCTGACGCGCCTGTTCAATGGCATCCTGCGCACGGGTCACTTTCCCACTCGGTTGAAAACCAGCAGGGTCATCATGATTCCCAAACCTAATAAGCCCCCTCACAAGCCCGATAGTTACCGTCCTATCACCCTCCTCCCGAATACCTCAAAAGTATTCGAGAAACTCCTCCTTTCCTACCTCTCGCCCATCCTAACTCCGAGGCCCGAACAATTTGGTTTTCGCGCCGATCACAGCACCACTCTTCAATTGTCTAGGGTGCTGCACCACTTCACGGTTGCCAGAAACAAGCGTGAAGCTGTCTCTGCAGTATTCCTGGACATGGAGAAGGCGTTCGACAGGGTCTGGCATAACGGTCTCGTATACAAGACTGCTTTGACGGACACTTCCCGACGCGTCACAAAGGTAGTCCAATCTTTCCTGACGGATAGATTCTTCCACGTCTCCGTCGACAACTGTCTGTTCCGCGATCGACGTATAGCTGCGGGTGTTCCGCAGGGCAGTTGTCTCTCCCCGATTCTATACGCGCTCTATACCGACGACATCCCCATCAGGGATGACGTCAATCTCGCTCTCTACGCGGATGACATCGCTCTTTATACGTCATCCATTTCCGCGAAAGGAGCCGCCGCCAAGCTCCAACGTAGCCTGGATCTACTTCCCGACTGGCTTTCTAAATGGAAGATGTCGGTGAACGTAGGCAAAACTCAGGCCCTAAATATGAGAAAGGTCAACGCGAAAGGCCATAGGGCAGTGAAACCTTTGATGATGTTCGGTCAGGAAATCCTTTGGGGTTTCCAGGCCAAATATCTCAGAGTTATCATTGATATGAATCTCCGTCTAGCTAGGCACGCCAAGGCTACCGTCGCGAACGGTAAAGTCGCGAGCGGGAAGCTGCGGCCCAACTTCTCATCCAACCTTCCTCTCAGAGTGAAACTGGGGGTGTACAAAACTTACATCCGACCCCGGATCACATACGCGGCACCCTCTTGGTATGGGCTCATCAACCGGTCACAAAAGGACGCACTGCGCAGAATCGTTAATGCTCCGTGGGGTGTCAGCAATGCTACCATCGAGAGAGATCTCCGAATCGAAAGCCTGGACAATTTCGTCCGCCGGCTTGCGACTTCCATGTTCGCGCGTGCTGACGCATCGGACTGGGTTCACATTAAGAACATTGCGCCTCAGCACGCCCGACCACCGGACGGCAAGCCATTGCCCCGCGAACTCCTCTCGGCTACGACCGAGACCTCGACTAGCATCACCGACATCCCGCCCAATAGGCCCGCAACGTGAGAGACGCTCCAGTGACTGAATGATCCGAGCGAACCGGTCAAATGTGTTGCTGAAAGTTTGTTGCGCCGCTTCTTCTACTCACCTATAACACTAGGAAGCGGTGGTAGGAAATTGCGTTGACTCAGTTCGCGTCATGTCAGTCACCCACGGGAGCTCTCTCACACGTAGACATCCTAGGTCTCTTGGCCGGCCAAGAGAAACATAGTCATTTCCTTCCGCGTTCACATAGTCCGTATCGTACGGACTATAAAACCAGGATCGGTACCGTATTTACGGACCGCAAGGATAGGCCACAATCGATAAGGCTTTCGCCTAGGAATTGTTGCCACAGCGTGGTACTTCCGCAATCACGGAAGTCCCGCGTTCGTGAAGACCACTGGTATCGGCAGCTTCGCGCCGGGCCCCGCCAGAAGAGGACCTCTCCAAAGGAAGACAAGAAACGAACCGCTGCTCCACGCTCGCCCGCCCCTCGCTCGCTCGCCCGCAGGCCCGTCAGCCGTTGAAGAGAATTGGTGTTTTAAAAATTGAACCACAATCCCTGGGAAATCTATCACGCACAATAATATAGCAACTTACGGCCACATGAAGAAGACTGGATAAATATATATCCTCTGGACGAACCACCACGTGACGAATAATATGTATAATCCATATGTGATATTCTCGAATTTCGTGTAATCAGATGATTTTGTTAGCTGAAAAAGTACAATTCACAAAATTATTGCATTAGCGGCGTTTAGATACCATTCGCACGGGGGCTTAAAATCGTCGACTTAGACGGTTTTTTACTGTCCCCAATATTTGTTTACATGAACGGAAAATTAAAAATACAACGATAAACTTCGAAAACTCGACAGCGCTCGATAAAAAAGCGTCGTGTTTTAAAATCGCCTACGTGCGAACAAATGAATAGATTTCATCATCATCATCATCATATCAGCCACAGGAAGTCCACTGCTGAACATAGGCCTCCCCCAATGATCTCCACAATGACGTGTTGGAAGCGGCCTGCATCCAGCGACTTCCTGCGACCTTAGTCAGATCGTCCGTCCACCTTGTAGGCGGGCGTCCAACACTTCGCTTGCCTGTACGTGGCCTCCACTCGAGAACCTTTCGGCCCCAACGGCCATCGGTTCTACGAGCTATGTGCCCGGCCCACTGCCACTTCAACTTGCCAATCCTATGGGCTATGTCGGTAACCTTGGTTCTCCTACGGATCTCCTCATTTCTGATTCGATCTCGTAGGGAAACACCGAGCATAGCCCGCAATAGATTTACATTTGTTTAATTGCATTTTTTTTTGTAGCGCGTTAAAAAGCGCCCGTGCGAAATGCGAATTGAGCCTTAAGGATATAAATCCACTATGTGTTTATTCGAAGTATATTGCTTTCTATTTTTAGAGTTCAGACCCTTACCTTACATACTTAAAAGAAAGAACATTATCAAATAAGTGTCTTCGTGCCTCACATAATTTTGTGATAGTCGAAAACAGTATTACTGTACCTGAAGCAATAATTCTGAGCTATCTTGCAAAGGTAGGATCCACAAGCCAAGTCTGTAAAAGTTGGTGGTCCAGGTAAAGACAAGCAATACAATTACTAATAGATGATGTGCGAACATCTGCCAGAAATCCTTGTGGCGAACATCTCTGAAGTGGGTGATGAGGAGCGACCAATAGAACGAAGTATTCAGCATATAGTACCACCATTCACTTCGCGTGTAGTTCTGAAATTGTAATAATAAAATCAGTATACAATCTAAAAATAAAACGTACCTAAATATAATAAAAAAGCTATTTCTCATAATGCATTATTATTAATTTCAAATACGCTTGTTTCCAAAGCCTTATAACTTCAATGCAAACACTTACATGATGAGGATAACTTATGAAAATGATATCTATGTTCCAAAACCAATCCTTGTCTATAAGGTTGTAGAGCCCAAACGTAACGCTCACAACCAGAAACGTTGTTTTCCACGATGTTTCACAAAATTTTACCAGTTTGGATGTTTTATCTTGACTTCGACGCAATCGCCACCATCGCTGTACTTCTCTTTCAGACATGTCTACTTGCTTTGCTAATCCGTATACCTGTGATATTTTTTTATAATTAAAATTGCTTCAGTAATGTGATTGTACAAACATACATTGGCATAGTTACATTTGATTAGGTTCTTCAGTCGATCAGTTGATTTGTGAATATTTGATCGCGTAGAATTATTTGAAAAACGAATGCGGAATATGTAGATATATTTGACTAGCTAACAACTATTTAAGTACCTTGGTTGCGTAAAGAACATTGGTAAAATCATTGTTAATGCAATTCTTAAGCGTCTATAAAATTCATGTATAAAAATATTAATAATTAATTTTCTAAGTAATTTTGGTGCCTGGCTCACAGCGAACCTAAGCCTGAATTACGAATTCACATTTTTCGTAATGCTTTATTGATATTTGCTGTAATTTTATTGGAGAGGCGTTATGTCTTTTCAATGTTGCCATTTTTAAAATATGTAAATGCTTGACTGGCTTTCTTGAATTATCTTTCTCAGATAATTAATGTAAAAAAATAGTGCAGAGACGTGAAAACAGCAAAATAATCACTGATTAATTAATTACGGAATAACAATTTGTTTCTGTCGCCCGAAAGCGCTATTGTGCAAATAATAATATATAGTTGTCCCCTGTTTCCTTTTTGTTCCATTGCA
Source organism: Hyles vespertilio (assembly GCA_009982885.2). NCBI lineage: Eukaryota > Metazoa > Arthropoda > Insecta > Lepidoptera > Sphingidae > Hyles > Hyles vespertilio. The sequence goes on along the minus strand of WUWR02000135.1, from coordinate 26,782 downwards.
CATGATATTACTATTAAATTAATAAAATAAATAAGTACTCGATGTTCAAATTGCGTGTAAAATATATTTTTTTACTTTTATTTGTGGGTCATAACTTTGCCTCAAGCCAATATATACCAATAAATGGAACAAAATAACATTAACTACCCACAGAGTTTGACAACATATAGAAAATCTGTAAAACTTTAAAGTGGAATATCTTTTTTCCTAGGCTTGCTACAATAGTAAATCTTAAGTAATAATTGTTAAGGAATTCTAAATCTATATTTTAAAATATTTTTTATCTCAATACACACAAAAAAAATTACAACAAAAAAATGTATGGAGGATTATCATTGTTCTTTCATTGGTTTAGGGCACGGAGTGATGTCGACTGTACGCGAGAAAGTATTTTAAGAATTAGAAGAAAAACTATAAAGGGGCGCGGGTCTGCATCGTTTTTGTATCTTTTTTATTTGCCTCCTACATCGTAACATCATCTTCTCATAAAACGTTATTTCACTAATGAGTAGGTATTGCGGTTTCTACATCGTATTATACCGGACTATGAAAGTTTCAAGCATGGAAAGGGTTAACGTAAACTAATAATGTTGCTATTTTTGGGTGGCTACCAAATACATATTTCTGCTTCATTTTGGCATTACCTGTTATAACACATATATACTGTATACGTATAGTGTCGATTAGAAACCAAGCTGGTTCAATAACCACTTACGCCACAAAGTCTTTCGGATGATTTGTATGCAGCTTCAAGTATAAGATTTGATGGCGGTTTTCTTATCTTTTTATCCGGTACACCCAACGATTTTCCCAATGGTAGGAAAACATATCTGAAAAGTTATGCATAAATTAATTTAAGGAAATTCTAATGTGAGCTAATCCTAAATAGCTAGTTGATTTGGTATCTAAGGACAATGTTCTTAATTATTATGGTTCATGGGTCATAGTTTCAAATCTAGGATACAGAACTAACTTAGCAAGGTTTCATTAGCTTTCATTAATCTGACAGAATATAAAGGGATGAAATCTAAAAGTAGATGTCTATATCCAACTAATAATTCTAGAAAAGAATCGAAGGTGTGTGAGCACTGCAACCCGCATTGTACTGGCTAGGCAAGGATTTTCTACCAATTCCCGAAAAAGTTTTAAGGAAAGGGGTCATTCGAATAATTTCAGCACAAATCATCTAGTTTCATGACTTGACATTAATTTAATAGAAAAGGAGAGATAACTGATGAGAAATAAATATGCAATGAATGAATGGCGAAATTAAGAGCAAGTATTTTTATGCATGATTATGAAAGTCAATTAAAGATTTTATATGCTCATAATGTAACTGTATTAACATATCCAATATAATACAATGTGAAGAGAGAAAAACTGTAGGTATCTAATGTTTTTTAATAGCACGACATCAACGCATTTATAGGTCGCCAAAAGTTGACCAATTTAATTCTTTGCAAACACTTAAGAATTTAAAACATCATTGTCGTTGACAATCTTTATATGTATTTGACGTGCTGGATGTTAAAAACGATATGGAATAAACATGGACGTAATACTACGTCTATGGCAATAAATCTTTTCAGATTATCCGTCATCTTGAAGTTGTATTTTATTTTGTAAAGTAGTAGAATCGCGATCGCACAAAGAGAAACAATCATAAGAAGAGTGGAAAACTCTTTATGCTGATGGATGCAGTAGTGTCGCATTCAGTATTTTATAAATAGTGTTAATATGGCTTCTTGTGTGGCTGCCTAAATATCTCTCCTCTACGGATACTAAATAGAGACTGCATCGCAGTAACCATCAAGATAAACCAGTTAAGAAATAAAAATAGTTTAAAAAACCTAAAAAAAACGCTTTCATAAAAGATCCAACTAAAAAGTAACGACGAATCTACGACTGTTATAACAAATTAAGACAGCTGGGCCGTGGGCGCAAATAACCCACTTTTTCTTATTATAAAAAAGTTTAATCTCCGAAGGTTTTGGATATGATGTCATATTTTGTAAATTATTGTATTGTTATGTATAAGTATGCAAAATTTCGAGTCAATGCGACGTTTTAAAGTGGTCGAAAATCGACTTTAAAGATTCTGTTACGTACCTACATACCTACACAAATACATACACACAGACAAAGTTAATAAAAGCGTATTAAAAATGTACTCACTTTTCCATGCACAAACGTAGAACCAAAAGCGAAATAGTTAAAGGTATTTGATACCAAATATCATTCATCTCAGCGTATACGTATTTCTTGTCGGGTCCATTTTCCATATCCTTCCAAGTAACATACGGCGGGAGCCAGAACCACTCACTCCAACACACGTCGAGTACTCGCCGTAGCATATTGGTCAAATGAATGCAATCCTGATTTTAATTTAAGATAATAAATTAATTTTGTACATAAATAGGAAAATGAACGCTTTATGATTTACAAAAAAAAATAATAGCAATAGAGTAGATACATTACTGTTTCATAACATTTAATTATCTATACAAATAAAGAAATGTAATGTATACTTGACGTCACGGTTAATGAGCTATTACAAGGTATTTTTTGCGATTATAAAGCGTTCAAATGAATGGTTTCTACCTACGGACAACACGTAGCACTATTTTTATGGCACATGAGCGTGTGGCCCGCCTGATGGTTAGCGGTCGCAGACATTTAACGACCTTTGCAAGGGTCCAGTGCAACCAGGATGCTGCCCACTGTAAAGATAGTAAGTAGTCTTAAGGTCTGCCAGTCTTCAGCAGCTCGCAATAGCTACCCTAGCAGGCACCCATAAGCAGACCAGGTCATGGTCACATGATCACAGAGGAGCATCAAACAACTATTATGTATCCGTCAGGGTTTGTAATCACCAGAAGATCCAATTAGAGGGTTCAACACGGTTCAACGAGGCTGTGTTATCAGTTGCGAAACACCATAAGCCAATGTCATCTTATAAACAGTCCAACCACGAACATCAGTGGTTCTTGATCCCAACCACTCTTCGTGGTGAGTGTTGAAGTCACCAAAGACCAACACCATCGGGGAAGGGAACACCAATGTGCTACTTGGTGGCAGAAATAGGCTGAACGGTGGTACCAATACGCTCGGATTCAGTATTGAATAACAAATAGATTTTATTTAATTCTCAGTCCTACCACCAGCTATAGGTTAGGAAAAAATAATAAATACCACTGCAAAGCAAAAAATAATATTTATTTCATTGTACTTGTGCATGTTGATTAATTTGCTTAATGACTTGACTAGCCAACAAATCAAAATATATACGTAACATATAGTTTAAAAAACTAAAAAAACACGCTTTCATAAAGTACAAACTAAAAGTAAAAAATAATTGATAATGAGTTTAAGATTAGAAAATGGAGTAAAATACATACATTTTATTATTACAAAGCGTGGGTTGCTGTAGGATAAGTAATTGTTGTCAACACCCCACAACATAAAATCTAAATATTTTACTTACTAGATATAATGCGTACGAACCCAACATAAGACAATATTTTGCATGAATCGGCTATAAAATATTATTAATTTCACTTCCGCTAAACTTAGTTCCTACAGGCGGGCGGGATACGGGCGTCATTTATTTTGCATTACTAATGAATAAGATAACGCAATATCTAACAACGAAGACTGGATTGGGAATCACAACACAAAAAAATACAACAAAATTAACTTACGTGTACATGGCACTCATGCGGCGATTTCTTTTTAAAATATGTTCGAAATGTGCACCACCTTGATACACTTTGATGCACATTTGCGTAATTGTTCACGTAATTTATGTAAAACTTCAGTGTCACTCTTCACTTTTATGAAGGCTGCCACTATTCTACTTTTTAGTTCCTCCACATTAGTACTTTCACTGAAGTATACCAGAGATTTATTACGTCGCGTCCCCATAAAAAAAGTCAAGAGGCGTCAAGTCAGGTGACCTAGGAGGCCATTGCACCGGTTCGCCGCGACCTATCCAGCGCTCTCCGAACTCAGCATCGAGATACTGTCGGACACTACACTGGTGGCGTACCTGTTGCTAAATGTCCTGCATGCCAATGATACATTATCACCACACAGTGCCAAAGTTCTCACCATTTCAGTGTACTCAATATTCGAATACCGAAAAGACATCGCGCGCGAAAGTTAAAGACTTAAACACAAGTAGACACAGATAACTGCGGCGCACGACTAGATTTTTTTCACATAGACGGTGCCCATTTAGGGATTGCAATAACGGGATATCCGACACACCGGGATTCCGCATACATTGTAGCAAAATTACAAACCGAATTTAATCACCATTTTAACGTTCCGCGAAATTATTTTTCATAGAAATACCTACTTGTTGTTTCTATTCATAGTGATTTTGTTACGATTTAATTTGTTTCATTTAAGTGCATGTATTGCGCGGGGTTTGGATCGCCCGGTCCTGCAAATACCGGGAGTAATTTTTTTCGCGGCGCATCCCTATACCTACTTGCCAAACCTTGTGATGTACCGCTGGTACCGCCGCGCGCGCCATCGTTTGTCGGATGGATCAAATTGCATTAAACAATAGCTGCATCCTGCTCTATCTATAGTACAGGCAACGAAGCAACGAGTTACTCTTGTCCGCAATGCATAATTTGCCAAGAGTTTTTTGTTTTCATGAAGAGGTGGCATATGACCCCACTAAGTTAAAAACCCAAAATACTTACAAAAATGGCGTCCGCTAGAGCCGCCATTTTGGAAAACGCGTTTGAAGCCATATCTCCGGAACCGTCCACGTTAGGCCCATCATGCTAAGGACCTTTCTTGTAGATAATTAAATTTCCCATCTTATTAGTTCAATAATTTTTTTTTGTACCATTAACCGTTCGCGATTTACAATGTTATTAATTTTCATTTTATACCTTTTTTACAATAAATTTTACATGGATTTTTAACAAAATTTACTATTTCCTCATTGCTTTGTTCCCTTATGCCATCAGTATTTAATTAATTACGTGATAATCATGGATAAATCATTGGATTTCATTATTACGCTATGCATCCTTCGTTTCCATTGACCTTGATTCGGTAGTACACCATTCAACGCGCGATAACTTCTAAAATATTGATTTTAGAGAAAAAAAGTATGGGTGAAAAGTTGTTAAGAAATTATTGATTTAAAAGTTTAGTCATTAACAATTTTTTGTTTAAACAATTATTAACAAAGATATCGGCAAAAAGGCATGAAACGAATATTAATAACTTTGTAAATCGCGAACGGTTAATGGTACAAAAAAAATTACTGAACCAAAAAGATGGGAAATTTAATTATCTACAGGAAAGGTCCTTAGCATGATGGGCCTAAAGTGGACGGTTCCGGAGATATGGCTTCAAACGCGTTTTCCAAAATGGCGGCTCTAGCGGACGCTATTTTTGTAAGTATTTTGGGTTTTTAACTTAGTGGGGTCATATGCCACCTCTTCATGAAAACAAAAAACTCCTGGCAAATTATGCAGGAAAAAATGCTTCGTTGCCTGTACTACTAGTTGTAGTTAAATGTGCGGAAAAGAGAATATTATGATAGTTATTTATTTTGGTAGCTTATTACGTTTATTCAGGCCTATCGTTGTGTGCGTTTGATTAATGATAGATTGCTTAAATAAACTTTATGACCATCGAAATAAAGTTCATTTTTGTTCATTATTTAGTTTATTAGAGTATTCGTTTAGTGTTCATTTAAAAATGATCTTATGTCCTCGAGTTACGTTTCAATTTCGTTTGTTCGGAGTACTAAATGAAAGAGTGTTTGTAATTTACTTGGTCTTAACTAATTATTTTGAAAAAAAATACCTACCATAAAAATGTTGATATCGATTCTGTAGCTGATTCTGAACGTACTACTTTCCGCTTTTACATTTAAATCTGTTACATGTTGTATATAGATTTTTAACTCTTACCATCGCTACGAAAAAAATCTATAACATTAATTTCAGCATTTTTATTTTGAAGTGGTTCTTACAGTTTTTAATAGATGGCTCGATTTTCAGGGCCATCTTATTTATACTCAAAAATATGTAACTTGATTTATAGCATATGCTATTATTTAGGATTCCTGGTGAAATTAACAGCAGTGCTCCAGCCGAAAAGTGGATTTCATTCTGACAGATTTTGTATCTAGATTTAGGGATTTCAAATAAGTGAGACTTGCCCAACAAGCTAACATAAGGGGCGCCTGCGGCGCCCCTCTTGGTCTGGCGCCCCTGGGCGGTCGCCCGTGCGCGCCCTACCCTAACGCCGGCCCTGATTTCTACCGTCAAGTAGTAGAGTGTACCGAATGCACACATATCGGGGTGTCAACGCAGTGAAATAGCATTACATTCTAAGTACTGTTAATTATTATGTTTATGGGTAAGCACGTAGCATATGTACTTACTGCCAAGTTAGGTATCTGCTCGACTTGTAGCTCGCGTTGATTAACAGCTGTATTTCAAGCTTATAAATTTAGAGGCAGATGTATTTTACATTTTGAGTTTCAAAAAGATGACCATGAAAATATGGCTAAAATAAATAGGTATTAAATAATTTAATAGATTTCGTCTAAACGATGATAAAAATTATTATCTTTATTTTTATCAAACATTCTGTCATAATGCAAGCAAGCGTTTTCAAAATCGTTGCGTGCGAAAACTAATCGTAACACTACGCGCTTTCAGCCCTGTCCATAAAGAACATCGGCGAAAATGGACCATGAACGGGACCAGTTATGAATGGTACATCAAAAATTTTCATAATTTATTAGAGTCAAAATGCATATTTCGATTTATTTTAAAAAAACCGAATATAAAAGAAAAACTTAAAGTGTTTTTAATAATATTGAACGCATATGAGTGCGTTCCATCAGTCATAATTTGTTTTAAAATAAGGTTTTAACTACAACGTTGAAGGTAGTACTAAATTAAAAAAGTGTAGGTATTTTCTATGACACATGACTTTTCTTTGCGCTGTCATTTTGCTTTCTTTTGATTTCCGATGTGACTTGGCTTTAATCACGGATTCAGATATACCCTTGTATTTCTGACCACTTTGTAAGATTAACCATTGTATAACGATAACGCTTTGTGATGTGAAGTATTACCATATTTCCAACATGAACTCGGAACAACAGTGCGCTCCTCAACAATTTGTGCATTGTGTTCAATGCAATACCCGTCTTATTATACTCATTTCTGTAATCAGTGAGTGGGTCTATCAACTAATCGAAGTTTTTTTTTAGCCATGAATCTACAAGGTATTCTATTTACTATTTAGTCAATATGGTTTAGTATCCTGGAGTTCCCACAAGAAAAGTGTGTGTGTTTTGATGAAAAACAATGATGCCAAACTTCCAAATCAAGGAGAGACGGAATAACTAAGTATTGTTGTAATTGTGTAGTAGGACGTCGCACAGTACTGTTGCTGTGCCCACGTCATGACTTTGATGTTGCTGCCCCTGCAGAGTTCTTAGATTCTATTGTAAAAAGAGAAGATGAGAAATAATACATTTAAAAAATATTTTCTGTGTTTTATTTTATTTTGTGTTTTACTTTTGTGACCACTGCTTATTATATTCCTATACATACATATAGGGAGATTTTTCAAGTGTGTGTGGATGGCCAAATACGAAACTATGAAGAATATTTTACTGGTGGTAGGTCTCTCATATGTGAGAGGCTGCCTGGGTGGGTACCACCGCAATGTCTATTTCTCCCGTCAAACAGCAGTTTAAATGCACTGTTGTGTTTCGGATTGAAGGACATTGTAGCCAGCGTGACTACTGGACATATTGAGACTTAACATCTTATGTCTCAGGATGGCGAGCGCAGTAGAATGCCAAGCATTGCTTTGCAATTCAAGGTGTTGTTTGGTTTTGCTACCGTTCATGAGCGGTCGCATCGCCTACCATCAGGCGAACGGCATGATCGTCTCGCCATTAATTGCAATAAAAAATAAAAAAAAAGAATAGCGTAAAATACTCAAAACAGTCTAATAAATTCTGATAAAATTCTGCGAAATAATGACAGCAAAATACTACATTTTCTCTCATTACCTTAAGGTAACACAGGTATGGTGTACACCATATTCAACGGCTAATTAGTTTTATGACAAGGAATATTATAGAGCATAGTAATTACTAAGCCATCATTATGATTTAGTACACTTTTCTTCCTAGGTACCTGATAACCATAAGACCACCCTACATTAGGTATATTTGACAATGAAAATGACATTATAATGTGCTATTTTTTATGAATAATTCTAAAATCTCCGGCTTTGCAGAAATATTTTTGTAACTGGACATCACTCCTCATGCACTATACAACACAATAAACTTTATCCCAGCTGTGTACAATATATTTCTTTGTCAGGTCCCAAAATGTATGGACGTGACCGATGTTCTTTATGTCAATGGTATATCCTTATTTTTCTAAGTGGTAGAGCCACGCTGTTGTCAGTCATGACTCAGGATGAATGGGCAGGCACGACCGGGACGGTACCACTATCAAAGTGACAGCTTTGCTGTCGCTTGTTCGTTCAGTGAGATTGCCAGATTTTCAATACCCCTTTCCTATTTGGTCTTTCTCTTTTTTTCCTTCACACTCACCTCACGATTTGAAGGGCCTAACATCTATAATCCGAACATTGTAGATGTTCACGGGCGGCAGTGATGACTTACTATCAATAGACCTGTTTGCTCATTTGCCGAACCTAAAGTATAAAAAAAATATCCGCTGTCAAAATTAGCTTTTACCTTTTAGATGAATTCACTGCTCCAATGTATGAAATCCTGGGACATCATTTTTAAATACGAAATATGAGTATTGGGAACATGTTTCTAGAAGTGTTCCTTTTTATATACTTATCTTAAATCACTTTTTCCTAATATAAGGGCTGTAGGCAGTGGCGTAACAATAGGGTGGCAGAGTGCGCAAAATGCCACGTGCCCCCGGCCTTAGGGGCCCCCGGCCCGGCAGGACCCTGGTCCGACAGGGTCTCAGGCCCGACAGGGCCCCCACTTGATAGAGCCTCGAGCTTAAGCCCGACAGGGTGTAAGCAGAGAATGAAGTAACGAAATTAAATAATACAAATAAATAATTGGCTACATAACAAACATTTCACTATAATATTTGATTTAAATGTTTTGTTTTTGTTTCATTATAGTATACCTTATATTGGTTAGGAACCAATAAATTGCAATGTAATGAATATTAAGGTAATAGTTTAATATATAAATATAAACATATTTTGTTAAAGCAACTATTTTAGTGGTAGCGAAAACCGAAAGAGAAAGAAGTCTGAAGCAATAAATAAAAGGTTACTTAAAATAAGTCAGTACTTTGGGAACAACCATGAACCAATTTATTGATGAAAAGGCGAGTAAACAGAGTCCCAGAAATGAACGAATGGATGAAGCTAAAAATTCCATAGTAGCAAATCTCGGCGATAATCAATATTCAGACTCTAAACAATCACAATCAATCACGAACAAAAATCAAATTGAACCATATTAATAGAGGTGGAATATATTAAATCTCCATATGTTACAGACAGGTGTAATATAAAAAAGATGCGATATGAAACTGTTTGTGATAGAGAAAAGTCAATGTAAGCCCAATGCCCCCTTTTTATGAGACGTGACAATAATCTATACATATAAATAAAATTGAAGTGTCTGTTTTAAAAGTGAAAATAAAAAAAAATGTCCTACTACATATCGTTATATACACGATACCTGTGCCGAAAATAATCTTTAAAAATTTTTTTGTCTGTCTGTCTGTCTGTTTGTTCCGGCTAATCTCTGAAATGGCTGGACTGATTTTGACGGGACTTTTATTGTCAGGTAGCTGATATAATAAGGAGTAACTTAGGCTACAATAATTTTCGAAAAATAAAGTAATGATGCAATGCCCAAGTACTGTGCAGTACCGCGCGAAGCTCACGCGCATGCCACCACTGGGCCGTCACGACGGGCGCCTCCCATCAACGAATCAATATCACAATTACAAAATATTGTATATAAAGAATTTTTTCAATAAAGCTAATACAAAAAACTTAAAATAAATGATAACTAAAATAAAATGCAAATCAAATCAAATCAAATCAAAATATTCTTTATTCAAATAGTCTTTCACAAGATCTTTTGAATCGTCCTTTTCTGCTACCACCGCTTCGGAACGTGTTGTGGCTGTGAAGAAGAAGCGGCGCAAGAAACTCCCTCAGCAACACGAACTGTCTTCTTTTTTTCTGTCTTTTTCTTTTTTTTTTTTATATCGCCATTTACAATTAAAATGATTCATGTCACAAGTTACAATAATGTCAGTTTGATTCAAAACATGATAAATTTATTCCCAAGCAGTTTTATCTTCCACATAATCTGAAATTCTATAGTATGCCTTTTTACACAGCTTAGCTTTTATTACTTTTTTAAACTTATTAATTGGAAGTTCTCTTAAACTGTACTGTACTGTTTACTTTGACCCATAAAAGAATTATTTATCTTGTGGAGACGAGTAACGTGTGAGGCAAGATTATGTTTGTTCCTAGTGTTCTTACTATGCATGTCACAATTACGCTTAAATTGAGTTATATTTTTACGAACATATAATAAATTTTCATAAATATATTGAGATGCAACAGTAAGAATATCTACTTCTTTAAACTTTTCTCTCAATGAAACTCTTGGACCAAGTTGATAAATGGCCCTAACAGCTCTTTTTTGTAAAATAAAAATACTATTTATATCCGCAGCATTTCCCCAGAGAAGAATGCCATAAGACATTATACTATGAAAATAGCTGAAGTAGACAATTCTTGCCGCTGCCTCATCCGTTAAACGCCTAATGGTTTTAACTGCATATGCCGCTGAACTTAATCTACCAGATAGTTTATTGATATGCGGCCCCCACTGGAGTTTAGCGTCGACCGTAATGCCCAGAAACGTAGTAGACGCAACAGGATCCAATTCTTCACCGTTAATTTGTACAGTGGTAGATAATTGCCTAACATTGGGCAGTGTGAATTTAATACATTTAGTTTTCTTAGCATTAAGTAATAAATTATTAATATTAAACCAATGTACAACTTCACGAAGGGCACTGTTTACTTCATCAAAATCTAATTGTTGTCTTTTAATTTTAAATGTCAAAGATGTATCATCCGCAAACAACACAACTTCGTGATTATTCCCGACGTGATAGGGTAAGTCATTTATGTAGACCAGGAATAGAAAAGGTCCCAGAATTGAACCCTGCGGTACTCCCATAGTGACCGCAGATCCTCCAGAAAGTTTTCCATTAATATCAACCTTCTGTACCCTATTGCTCAAATAGGAGGACAAAAGATTGAGAGCTCGGTTCCTGATACCATAGTGGCGTAATTTCCTGACCAGAGTGTCGTGCTCTACGCAGTCAAAGGCTTTAGATAAGTCACAGAATACACCAAGTGCATCCTGCGACTCTTCCCAAGCGTCATAGATTTGTTTTAGGAGAGATACTCCCGCGTCAATTGTTGATCGACCCCTCGTAAATCCGAACTGTTTCTGGTGTAGCAAGTTATTGGTGTTGAAATGTGTTAATAATTGAGTAAGAATTATTTTCTCAAATAACTTGCTAAGCGTTGGTAAATTGAAACAGGTCGGAAATTGGTCGGATCCGAGCTGTCACCGGACTTAAAAAGAGGCACCACCTTGCTTTGTTTCATCAGGTCAGGAAAAACACCAGATACCACACAGCGGTTGAATATCTCTGCTAAGTGGGGGTGCTATATGCTCAATGATTAAAGATATATTAATTACAGAAATTCCCCACAAGTCTGCGGTCTTTTTTAAACTAATTTCTTTAAATGATTTTAATATATGCTGCGGCCCAATTTGCGAGAACTCAAACGCCACGTTACATTTAGGTACAAGTTTTTCAAGTATAGATAAAGCAGACCTCGAAGATGACTGAAGATGTTGGGTGGTATTTTTGGGAATATCAGTAAAAAATCTTTCAAATTCAGTTGCTACTTCCAGATCTGCTGTACAACTCCTATTATTTATTTTAAGATTAAAGTTATTTTCACGTACCGAGTTTTTACCAGATTCAGAATTAATAATATTCCAAGTAGTTTTGATTTTATTGTTAGACATTTTGATTTTATTTCTGAAATACAACGATTTAGCTGTGGAACAAGCTCGTTTGAAAACTCTGGAGTAATTTTTTACATATTCCTTAAAAGTCGGATTTTGGTTAAACATTCTTTCATTGTACAGATTATATAGTTTATTCCGACTTTTAAATAAACCAGTGGTTGCCCACTCACTAAATGTCATTCGCTGATTTACCATAATAGTTTTAGATTTATATACTTTTCTAAATTCACATTTAATAATTTCAAATAATGAACTGTACAGTTTGTCTGGGTCTTGGTGAGGGGACAGCAAAAACCAAAAAAAAAACTAAATGAACTAATTAACTTTTTTGTTAAATTCCACGCGGACGAAGTCGCGAGTACAGCTAGTAAATAAATAAATTATATTATTAAATTATATTATAAACGAACGTAGAAGTCGACAGTCAGTTCAACAGATGCTGCACGGCCTGGCTTCAGCCTCACAGCGAATAGATCATAAAATTATCTTCGACAAAACCAAAATAATTATCAACCACCACCTTGATCCGACCTGTCGCTGTATGTGGCCACCAGCTGGAAGTTGTTTCCGAATATGCCTACCTGGGGCAGCCCCTTTAACAAGATAGAAACAGCTTTGAGAAAGACGCTACGAGGAGGTTCCAGCATTTGGTAAGCTACGTCGAGTTTTCTTGTCAGCTTTATCACAAAGCTAGAAAACGAAAGTTTTCAACCAGTGCGTCTTACCTGTCATAACCTACGGTGCTGAGACTTGGACACTCACAGTACGACTGGTCAACCATCTCAAGGTTGCTTAGCGATCTATGGAGCCTGCTATGCTCGGTTTCTCTTTGAAGGATAAGATCCGTAATGAGCGTATCCGTCCGAAAACCAAAGTATAGACAGCAATCAGGATTAGCAAGCTGAAGTGGCAGTGCGCTAGCCACAACGCTCAATTGATCCGCTACCTGGAGGATTACTCGTTGATTAGTGACAGATAATACGGATTCGGTCAAAACCGATCAACGGGTGATTTTCTAGCATTTGTCCAGCATTGCTGGGGTGAGGCGATTGACCGGCGTGGCGCGGCACTTGCTGTGAGCCTCGACATAGACAAAGAGTTTGATAGGGTCTGGCACCGTGGTCTACTTTCCAAGCTTCCGGCATATGGTCTGCCCGACAACCCGTCTTCATGAATTTCCGGCCTTCTGCATGGACGTAGAATACGTGTCGTCGTCGACGAACACGCTTAGGCGCTCATTTCGGTAAATGCTCAATTTCTCAGGGCTCGTTGCTGTGGCCCACCCAGTTTATTCTACATATCAATGATATGTTGTCGCTAGGCAACATTCATTGCTATGCAGATGATAGCATGGTTCATGGGCGATACAACTATGGCCCGATACCTCCGAGTTGCCGGGTCGACCCTGTGAGGGAACGCGAAGATCTTGTCATGGAGCTCAACCGGACATTGGATCTCATTTCTACAAGGGGTTCCAAGAATTTGGTTGAGTTCATTGCCAAGAAAACCCAGGTGTGTAAAAAGTCCCCGTTCTCTCCCCTCCCCTTATTCAGGGTGCTCCCCTCTCAATGGGGAATGAGCTGAGTATCCTTGGTGTGGATATCCGCTGTGATCATAATCCAAGGAATCACATCAAGGGCGTAATATCTGCCACATTACGCAGGGTTGGATTCCTGAACAGGGTGCGTTGGTTTTTCATGCCCGGTCAACTATATCGCTTGTATAAAGCGCAGGTCCGGCAGGGTATGCATTACTGCTCGCACATCTGGGATAGAACCGCTCAGTACCTTCTCGATGCCTTGGATGGATTGCAGCGGCGGGCCATCCGCATTGTGAATGATGCTGACGTTACGAGCAACTTAGAGTCGCTACAACTGCGAAGAAATTTCATGAAATGATTTATGTTTAAAATTCAATGAAAAATATGAAGCCACCAATAAAAAAATCTGTACTGTACTGTATCAGCTCATATTAACCCTGCTGCAGGGCACGGGCCATATAATCCACCACGCTGACCTAGTACGGACAGGCGTACTGAACGTACCATAGAAATTCTTACAAATCGCTATGGTATGCAGGTTTCCTCACGATGTTTTCCTTCACCGTCATAGTACGTGGTGATTGAATATCAATACACGCATGATTCCAAAAAATCAGAGGTGTGTCGTGGGATTCGATCCCGATACAACCATGAACATGATGGCGGCCCCGTCTGGTCCGTTTACAAATACCACCTTATAAAAAGATTAATAAAATCGAAATTAGAATCTTAGGTTTTTGTTTTACGTATTCAAAGGGCCCCATTTGATGAACTTTGCCACGGGCGCGGGCCCCCGATTGGGTAGTTACGCCACTGGCTGTAGGTATTAAGCCTTCTTGTTTAGAGGAAGGTTTAGACGTACATACCGGGTATCTCAAGACTGCTACCGAAAACGAAGCCGGGTGGTAGTTTTAGGGACTACGAACACAATGCAACTAAAAATTTCGCACAGAAACGCGACAATTATTTTTTATGATTTTTTAAATATCGTCATTTTTGGGTGGTAAATCCATAGTTTTTGCTGAAATAATAATTTCAACTCTTTTATACCTTAGAGTATTTATAAATAAAAGGTTATACACTATTATTTTAGTAAAAAAGTGTATTTACCACCCAAATACGGCCATAGGAAAAAAATAACAAAAAAAAAATGTCGCTTTTTTTGCAACTTTTTCTGTTGCATTGTATCTGAAGTCGCTTAAACTACCACCCGGCTTCGTTTTCGGTAGCAGTCTTGATATACCCTGTATATCTATAATACTCAGCTGTATACCCACTTTCCTCACAATAGTTGATTTTTGTTTGTAGCCGATCTAAGGCTTATGTTAAATATGTTCGAAGACTAATAATTAAGACTGGTCGGGATAATTAAATATAAGCGTTTTTTTACTTGTATGTACATTGTATTACTTATTACTACATATTATTCATTAATACTCTTTCTCTTCAGCAACTGGAAGTCCACTGCTAAACAATGGTCTCGCCCAAAGATTTCCATGGAAATATTTTGGAAGCGGCGTGTATCCAATGACTTCCTGCAACCTTTTGATACCTAGGTATATTTGTATCCAATAGATGGATATTAGTACAAATATTGTGAAATAAAGGTATTTACCATCAAATGTTGTCTTTATTAAATGAATACATATCAATATCATATCGTTTTTTATTAACATTTTAAAATGTAACTATATAATATTTTTAAATATTCAATCGGTGTGGTTTGAGATTTCGTCTTCTGAATCTGAACTTCGAGCATCGCCTGCCACCTGAAAATATTCACATATCTTAGTTGAGAATTAAAACAAGTTTTATATGGTTTTGCAAAAAGGTAGAGCATAGCTGTGACTCATTCAGAATTTAGTTTACATTTCAGGAATAAATGGGCTGCCTTAAACGTTCATATTAGTGCCGCAAGCATGGTCAGTGTTTGACTTCGAGGTAGATCAATATTGTTTCAACCCATATGCGTCCCACTGCAGGGCACGGGCCTCCTTTACAATCGAAAGTACGATTGAGAGTGGTTAGGCCATATAGTCCACCACGCTGGCCTAGTGCGGGTTGGCGGACTTACATACCATATAATGTTTATAAATCGCTATGGTATGCAGGTTTCCTCACGATGTTTTCCTTCACGGTTTTAGTGCGTGGTGAATGACTATCAATACACACATGACTCCGAAAAGTCAGAGGTTTGACCTGGGATTCGAACCCGCGACCACCGTGAGCATGTTGGCAGTCGCGTCTAGTCCGTTCACCAACAGGCCACCACGCACATAATATTATATTTAAAATTATTTGTAATTTCTTACCCCGCCAGATTTAACAGAATTATATGCTATCTGCAGTATGTACCAAGTCCATATAACATGTAGTAAATATAACAGCCACAAAAATGCTTGGAGTACGTAAAACAGTGGAAATGTTCTTTCAAAATCTCTCGTACTGAAACAATAGAATAAATAAAAAAAATAATAAATAGGTACACCCTACAATCACATTCCTAATCCTGACTCCCGACCCGGCATTAAGACCGATTAAGTCTTCTGTCGAGAGTATCAGAAAATAGGAGAGACTTTTCGGTCTGGCAAACACCCAGACCCGAAATAAATACTTATCTTGCCTCACAAATATTTGTCTTGATGCGGAAATCAAACCCGCTGCCTCTTTTTCACAACAGGCAAATTGTTATATTTACAAAAAAAAAGTCTACTATAAGACTTGTAAGAGAAGGACTCCTTGTATTCTTTGACTTGTATTGTAATATCAATAGTCAATGAAGAAACAATGGTAAAATGAAGTACCTACATGATAGAACATTGATTCAACATATTATTAACATATGTATTTCAATAGTTTATATATTTAATTTTATATGTTTCAAGTGACAGGAATTCATTTTCATTAACTAAAAATAAATTATACTTTAAAAAACTAAAAAAACACGCTTGCATAAAAGATCCAACTAAAATATAATTGATAATGAATTTAAGATTCCAAAGAAAATGGAGTAAAATACATACATTTTATTGTTACAAAGCGTGGGGTGTTTACGACATTTACTTATCCTACAGCACCACACGCTTTATACCAAGAAAATGTACGTATTTTACTCCATTTTCTTTCGAATCTTAAACTCATTATCAATTATTTTTTAGTTTTTAGTTGGATCTTTTATGCAAGCGTATTTTTTTAGTTTTTTAAACTATATTTTAATTGCTTGCACTAAAAACATTATCTACGACTGCCTTATCAAAGAAAGAAATCATCATCATCATCAGCCTATTCGCGTCCACTGCTGGACATAGGCCTCTCCTATAGGATAGGAGAAGAAAGACAGCTGCGCGCAAATTACCAACTTTTAATATTAAAAAAAAAACTATTCTGGACAAGATAATGTCATATACTTTTTAAATTATTGCGTTGTCATCGGTCCTGGATAAGTATGCAAAGTTTGAATTAAATCTGAACATTCTAAGTAGGGTAAAAGGAGTCGGTTACATACATACAAACATACAGATGAAGCTAATAAAAGCATGTTAATAAATGGTTTCTTAGATTTACGCGAATGTTATACATTGAAATAAAACTATTATTTACGGATTTTATCGCGGATTTGGTTGGTTGGGCGGTGTCCGCCCCGTGACCACGAAAGCTGTAAAGTAATCGGAAACGTCGGGAACTCAAAAAATGAAAAAAATTAAACCAAATCCGCGATAAAATCCGTAAATAATAGTTTTATTTCAAAGCATGTTAATAAAAACGTGTTAAGAACTAAAACCTTATACTCACATCGAAGTAAAATGCATTGGATAAATTATGATCCTGGTCAAAATCCACGTTATCATAAACACTACAAACACACAATTGCATGCGGTTTGATACCTGGCGTACTTCAATGATTTGCCGAGTTCCAACGAGATGTCACCACAATCGTGGAGAATGAGTACTACCGTCCCGATCCTGTAAGTATTGCAGATCCAGCTGACGGACAACAGGAATATGGTCGCGCAGTGATGAACGTACATCTGCCAAGTGTCTTTGCGTTTCACAGCCCTAAACTGGAATATCAGTAGGCACCAGCTGGTGGCAGTTTCGAACATGTAGTACCATCTGATATCGTCTGAGATACCCTGCAAAATAGTACATGATTAATCAGTTTAGAAGTAAGCTTTTCTTCCTACATTGCAGCTGATTTTAAACAAACAGACGATTTATGGACCCTTTAGCTTTTGTTGAAAGTCAAGGATTTTGAGCAATCCAAAAAATCTATAAAGCAAAAATCAAACACAGGATATGTTTAGCCGGAAATGACGGTTAGTTATTATTATTTTACCTGATGTGGCCATCCCTCGAAGAATTTTTGCTTATCCCATAACCACTCTTTGTCCCAAAGAACATATAATCCATAAACAGTGACCCAAACGTGGAAAGTAGCTTTCCACGAGCTCTCGCGAAACTTATAAAGTTTTGATGGTTTGTCTTGGTTGCTACGTATTCGCCACCATCTTTCAATCTGTCTCTCTGTCATGTCCAACTGCTTTGACAGCATTGAAAACTGGAACCAAAATGTTTAAAACCAAACATCTCTCAATACCTATACAACTAGTAGGTTATAATATGAAGACTATTGCAGCTATATGATATGTACATATTGCGAGTACTTATAAAATATTTGGAGGCAATTTATTCAGTAACCTCTGATGTATATAGGATATCAAATATGTTTTGAAAAGCTTCCTACAATTATGTTATATATACGTATATCTTAATGGATGAATAAAAATATATAATTGCTGTTTATATTGATTGTAACGTTAGACATATTGATCCCTTTTTCGATACATACATTTGTCTTTTTTGACGATATATATGCAGCCTCCAATTTTGGATTATGTGGTACTTTTCCTGGATATTTATCTGGTATATTTAATAATTTTCCCAGTGGCGTTAAAACATATCTGTAAACATAAAAATATTATGTAAAATGCGAATTAAAATATACGCCGCGAGTAAATAACTAATGGTGCAATTCTAGCCACAGTTATTATTAGTAAACAAACATGCATACTGAACATCCTTTCTTAAATTCCATTAACAATGCAGGTATTGAACTAGACTGGTTTTTAATTGCAATTTTATGACCTAGTGTCTTCTTACATTCTACCGTAGCCTTGAAAGAGAGGTATGCAAAAATCGACTTTTAAATGAGCTAACTTAGTAGAGTAGGTGAGTCCTTATCACCCTATTTTAAAACCAATTTACATTTTGCGATCCGACCGCTCATGAACAGTAGCAAAGCCAAACAACATCATGAATGCTGAATACAAAGCGATGCTTGGCATTCCACTGCGCTCGCCATCCTGAGACATAATATTTTAAATCTCAAGATTAGTAACCAAAAGTTATCTACTCTGGTTACAATGTCCATCAAACTGAAACACAACAGTGCACTTACTCTGCTGTTTGGCGGAAGAATGTCCATGGCCATATCTAGACATTAAAACGAGGAAACCAAAGTTTCGATCATAAAAAAGATATAATTAGTTACTCCGTACAAGAAATAAACTTCGATTCCTATACTACAAAATATTATATAGTAATAACAGACAAGTATATTTAAGTTACTTGTTATGGCTACGTGCATCTTTAACACAAATTATATCTATTCCCTACTCAAAAAATTTAATACATAATGTTATTCATCATTGTTATTGTTCAAAACAGCTTTATATATATTATAGAAATACATATAGTTAAGTATTAATTTGACTTGATTTTTATTTTTAATTTTAGTCATATTAAAATAAAAGGAAGTATTTCCTTTTTGCCAAATAATTGAAGTGATAATGTAAAGTGAAGTTAATAATTAATAAAATTTACCTGTCCACCACAAATCTAGTCAGAATGATCACTACCATGAAGGGAAACACATACAGAAAGTCTTTAATGTCTGCATACACCACATTTTTGTCTGGACTATTCGTCACATCATTCCATGTTACATTTTCTGGTAACCACACACGTTCACTCCAAAACCACTCCGAAATTCTTGACATTTTTAATTCTACTGAGTAAAATCGGCGTTTTTGACTGAATTCGGTCACTTACAGCCTACAAATACAGGTCTAAAAATATTAATCCCAAATTTTATTCTTAATGCAGTCATTAGTCACTCTTCATGAAGTTATGAATAATTTACATATTGTGTAAATTATTTTTATGATCATGACGACTACGCTGTACGCGGTAGTGTCTATAAGAACCTGAGATAGTTCAAGTTTATAAGAATGTAGTTATCAGTGAAACAATAACGATAATCGATTTGAAAAATAACAAATCTGTCAATGCATTTATGGCGCTCATAAACAAAACAATAAATGGGATTATAGAAACTCAATAATAATACTCACTTATACAACAAGTTTGGTTTGGGTTGAATAATACAGATACTTCCCTGCCTAAACTTCAATAGGTACTTATTTTCACAAAGGATCTATTAGGATAATGAGGTCATAAATTCAAATGTACACCTTAATTAATAAAAATTCTACAGCGAATCATAGAATTTCAATAGGAATTAGAACTTTGAAAGGAGGAAACATAAAAACAAAAAATACGATAATGTCTTAAAAATAAAATTAAAACTAAACCAAGTAAATGCTCAAGACGGAACAAAATATGATTTCAAACTAATTCCATGATTCCTCGATTCTACTTTATATATGTAGGTAGTCTATTACCTAGAATTAATATGAAGTACTATCATCAAACACAGCCTGATAATATTGTTGTTGAAATCGCTAAAGGATTCCGGCGACCTACATCAATGCAAAAATAAGTAATACAAATTACAATGTCCAATGTTTTATTAACCGTGAAGTTGTATTTTTTATAAAATATAACATGGACCTCAATCAGGTTTAAAACTTAACAACACTGTTTTAATTCGGAAAATACACTAATGTTACAACCGAATTGAAGTCTAACATGTACAAAATTTACAATATAACAAAAATACTATGAATAAAATGCACTTCACAAAACCAGCAAAATTATGTTTACATCCAAATCACCTTTAAAATCGTTCGGATGCTGCATTTTTTATTCGTTTTAACGTCGAAAATATTTCTCAAGAACCTCCTAATTAAGATGCGCATATTATACATGCTTATTATAAGGAAAACATTTGTATTACAGTAAATAACAAACTACAAAATATAGAGAAGAAGACGTCAACAGCAGTATTTGTAATTCACACATATGAAAGAACGACTTCTGCAAGATACATAATATTTATGATGGCGAAAGAAAGTACACTGGCACATCAAGTTAATGATTAAGAATATGACTATTAACAAGCTTAAAAATGCTAGTTGCATTATAAGAAACCAAATTTTGGAATAACATTTGCATTGTATATGAATGTCAGCGATTCTCGCATAGTTGACTCTAAAATGATTTGACGCAATTTCATATTGGTTCTTGTAATACTAGAAAGAATTCAAATGCGCACTGTTGTCGATCTTGACTTAAAGGTATTACAGTGGCTATTGGAAGTAAGTCCCCGCAATGCAGCGTTCCCGCAATATAACATAACATTATTATGTTTGAGTGACCCACAAGCATTTGTTACGGGTCCGGGTGTCGCGAAACTGAAAATTCTACAATACATAACTAATTAGTTAAGGTCAAATCCTTAACTAAATTGTAATGGAAGTAAGGTCTTAAGGTCTAGAATCTAAAGAAAAAATCGGCCAAGTGCGACTCGGACTCGGGCACGAAGGGTTCCGTATATCATCTATAAAAAAAACCCTAAATTGTTGTATGTTTATTAAGATCGAGTTAAAAATTACGTTTGTTGTATGGGCACCCCCCTTTAATATTTACTTTATATTTATTAATTTTTTTATTTTGAAACACCTAAATATATTGAGCAAAAAAAAACATGTTCATTGTATAGGGACGCCCCTTAATATTTTTATTTTTAGTATTTGTTGCTATGACGGCAACAATAAATGTGAAAATTTCAGCTTAAGAAATACAGCCTGGTGACTGACAGACAGACAGACACACAGACAGCGGAGTCTCAGTAATAGAGTACAATTTTTACTTTTTAGGTACGGAACTAAAAACTGCATTATGCAGTGTTTTAAATAATAATATATTATTAGTCACTGTTAGACCAACAACAGCTTTATTTTTCTTACAACAGATATATCAACAATGACTGTTCCGTAAAATTAGTCACTCTATTTGTTATTGTATTACTATTTAAGGGTCACGCACGTGGCGTGTCTTATAATTTTATCTAATGTAGATAACTTTGGCATGTAACGTAGTATGATTGGTGCTTCCAAGTATTTGTGTAGATAGCATACAAAACCTTATAAGTAGTTTGTTTGGGTCAAAGATAATTTCTGTTTATGCACTTCACAGCGTAAAGAAGCACATGATTGCATCCTAATTACTAGACTCAAATGGAAATAGATCATTATCAATTTCTAATCCGTAATGTATTCATTGCGAAACTAGCTATTGTACGAATGTCACAATTTTTCCAGAATTCAATTGTGTATATCGGAATGACTGTCGATACAACAACATCGCATCATATGTACAATTATATCCTCTATACTACGAGTATACATAATATATTAAATTTGTAAGTAATGTGAAGACATTTAAGAAAAAACTATATGTGAGGACGGTATGAACGTAATACAACCATGGCGCGGTTTTAATAATAAGTCATTAATGATTGTTAGAATTGTTGTCTGTTTGTCTGCGTGGTTGTGCACGATAACTTGCAGAAACGCTGACGGATTATGATCTCGAAAGAAATGACAAAATAGAGGACAGGATTGCATGCCTTGAATAACGGGACAGATGTGCAGGAC
Organism: Hyles vespertilio; assembly: GCA_009982885.2. Taxonomy (NCBI): domain Eukaryota; kingdom Metazoa; phylum Arthropoda; class Insecta; order Lepidoptera; family Sphingidae; genus Hyles; species Hyles vespertilio. Next base: position 4,185 of record WUWR02000135.1, on the reverse strand, counting down.
AGTACGGAATATACGGGACGGGACGGGAAACAGCAGTCACAATTGATTTTAAATATTAAACAGGCAGTAAGCGAAAAAAATATGCTGTGGAATGGACTCAAAAAGTATCTGCACCCGGACGAAACCTGGCCCAGCCGTTAGTATTTAGATAAATGTCGTAGAAACAAATTACGATATCCTATCTAGAGTACTGAAGATTGCAGACGTACATGTATGTGTACCTATGTGAGTAGAAAAGGTGTTAAGTTAAAGTAATCAGATTGAATGAAAGATATTGCTAAAAATAGAGTTCCATATTTACCATAGTTACAAAACACTGTTGTATATAATTATTGTACTTTTCGTTTTAACATTATTTGTCTCGACATTGAATCCGCTTATCACAACAGTGCAATCTCATTTACCCTGCTATCTTGTAAATAACCAACTGCCCTCCAAATTACCTTCTCAATTCGATTGTGGCCAGCACAGAGTACATTTTACATGTGGCCAGTGATGCCTTCCAAAATAATTGAAGGACAATGCAACAAATAAAAAACATTGCTATAAATATGTAAATTATAAAAACTGTTCCGGTTGAAGTAACTTTCACAAAATTAATTTTCGCATCATATTCGAGGATAATAGAACAATAAATAATTTATAATTTATTATTTTTTCATGATTACTTTATCCTACTTCCTAGTAGTATTATCATACTAATATTATAAAGGCAAAAGTGAGTGTGTTTGTTACTTATTCACACTCCAAACTGTTGGACAAATTTGATGGGTATAGAGATCAAGTAGTACCTAGCTAGGTAGGTACTTAACACCTGAATTAACAGACAGACTTATTTCTATCCCGCAAAAAACGTAACATTCCCATGGGATGGCCAAGGAATTCTTTATTAAAATATTTTTACTACTCGTTCATACTTATACGAATGACGCGGGAAAAAAGAGGACAGAATTTCATTGTTGGGGCTATGGCTCATGACCAAGGGCGAATCCAGCGGAGGGGACCATGGCGGTCATGAAATTTTTTTAAACTAGGGAAACTACAGGCTGTAAAGGTCCCCTTCCAAAATTATGTGATAGGACAGGCCATCTCTGGCACGTTTGCAGATGTTGTGTTTAATATTTAACAATGCACGCTCCTCGCTTACGGTTACATAATAATATTCTAAGTCTACTGCGGAGCACCCCTGGTTCGCTATGCTGAAGCCCTTCGAACAAATTGGTCCATAATGCGCATGTGCTGGTCTTAGGACAAAACAATGAAAAAAACTTATATTACTTTGCAATCTATAAAATATCTGCCAATAATCAGGACTAGCCTCTTTGTCGGAATGACCTGTGTGTGTGTTCTGGTTCTGTTTCTGTTCTCTATTGGTCTAGGCAAATAGGCTTTGCGGCAAGTCGCTGTGGGGTCTATGTTCAACAATTGACTTTCAGTAACACTTATAAATCACGCACATTAAGAATAAGAGTGACCTAACTAAAAAATCTTATTTTGGAAAACGTTCATTAAAGATTTGTAACATAAGAAATTTTTTGACTTATTAAAAGATACATCTAGAAGACCGATTTATACATCTTCTGCCTTTTATGCGTCAATAGATCCTTCTTTAATAACGGATTGATAGGTCATTTTGAGCCAAAATATGATTATAAGGCAGAATCTAAATGTTTTGAATTAGGTCACTCTAATTCTAAAAGTGCGAAATATTTTTGAAAATCACTTTTCACTAATATTTCGAGGAAATTCAATATGATATAATTTCTTGTGATACGGTATCGACATCTCAAACTATAAAAAGATCCACCCTATCAGTTCGGACTTAGCGCTAATGAATCAGAGAATTACTCATATGGGTAAATCATGGTGATTGACGGGGCTCTTTATCTTCTTCTTGGTGATAATATTCTTACTATATTTATATTATTTTTTTCTAAAAATATGTTAGAGGCAATATGCAATTTCTATATGTTTTATTTTAATGAGAATAAAATAATTAAAAACAAAAAACACCATAATTGGTGCCAGCTCTCCTACTAAATCTACGGGTGGTCAGAATATCTGAACTTGTATGAACGGTTATAGCTTATTTCTTGTTAAAAATAACTTAGCACTAATAACTACATGCATATAAAAATTGAAATGTCCATAATATCGTATGTCAGAACTCAGAATAAATGGATAAATTTGCATTTTGCTTGCGTAATATTTTTAGGTAAATAAATGCAAATATATTCTCAAGGCTAATGCAGAATTATATCGACGTGTAATTTGTCTATTTTAAGCATCTAACACGCTGTGTTCTGAAGTGTAACATTGCTAGCACATAATAATAAAACACTTTATCATTATGTATTTTGTTTTGTTATCCCAATAAAAAGTTGAAGTTGTTTCAAGAGAGCTGTACCTTAAAAACACTACTTATCCTTATTTTTCAAAGTGTTATATTAGTTCCTTCGCTAAAAATAGCTGAAAATTGGAAGAGTAAGGATGGAAATAATGAGAAGATTAGTAAGAAACAGACAATTTAATTATAACATTTTCCCGTCCCGTCTCACCGCATTCTGACATGGTCAAGGAATGTCAAACTATCCTTTCCTGTTCCATATACGATCGATGCCAATAATCAATCGAAAAAATTAGATTGAAGTCAATCTGGATTGTTTTCTACTTTTCGATTTGTCATTTACCATGTTGCCATAGTTTTTTCACTACTGAGCTTGATTATTGGCAATATAGTATCAGAAAAAAGATTGAGCTGTCAATCTCAAACGGCAAATTTTGGATTGGGATTGTTTATTGGCAGCGGCTGATAATCTCTTTTAGTTTAAAATAGTAATAAATATAATTGAATTCATTTTCTCATCATACGAGAGCACATTTCCGGAATAAAAAGTTGTATATGTGTTAATCCAGTGTGTCAGCTACCCCATAGCAAGTTTCATTCAAATCCATTAGGCTTTTTCTGAGATTATCGGGCACAAGCGCATAAACAAAGAAAAGTCTCTACTCATTGCTTTTGATGGAGTATGCATAATAAAATGTTTAATCATAACTGTATATTAGTCGATATTACTGGTGGCAGGTCTCTCATAGGTGAGAGGCCATCTGGGTAGTACCACCGCAATGTCTATTTCTCCCGTGAAACAACACTGTGTAAATGCACTGTTGTGTTTCGGATTGAAGGGCATTGTAGCCAGAGTAACAACTGGACATATTGAGACTTAACATCTTATGTCTCAGGATGGCGAGCGCAGTGGAATGTTGCTACTGTATATGAGCGGTCGTATCGCTTACCATCAGGCGGCTTGCTCGTCTCGTCATTCATTGCAAAAATATCATGCTATTCATTAACTAGGTAGGTACTAACAAAATGTATACTGACTGATATAAAAATCGTAAATAAATCATTTTTCTAAATTAGGAAATTGTATGTTTTGATTGTAATGATTCATATGGGCTGTAGTAATTAGGCACTTACAACAATAAGGTATACAAAAATAAATTGACACCAATGACTCCGAAATAAAATATATTGGAAAATAATTGAACTTTATTACAACTGGATTTGTTTTCATTTCATAAATATAACCAAGCATTTTATTATTATATTATACCGGGTATCTCAAGACTGCTACCGATAACGAAGCTGGGTGGTAGTTTTAGTGACTACAAACACAATGCAACTAAAAATTCGCAAAGAAACGCGACAATGATTTTTTATGATTTTTTAAATATCGTCATTTTTGGGTGGTAAATCCATAGTTTTTGCTAAAATAATAATTTAAACACTTTTATATCTTAGATTATTTAGAAATAAAAGGATATACACTGTTATTTTAGGAAAAATGCATGTTTGCCACCCAAATATGGTCATAGGAAAAAAATAACAAAAAAAAAATGGTCGCTTTTTTTTTGCAACTTTTTCTGTTGGCATTGTGTCTGAACTCGCTTTAACTACCACCCGGCTTCGTTTTCGGTAGCAGTCTTGATATACCCTGTATATTAAAGAAAATTATAATTCTTACATATTCATTCAGAATATATGGACATAAATAATTGTCACTAAAATAACCAAACGGAATTGGTTGTTCGTTCAATTAAAAATGCTTTTTTACAACAACTAACTTACGTCATTATTTATAGCCAAAATATTTGGGAAAAAATTGTAGCCTCAAGACTACC